>JASANB010001723.1:0-64188 GCA_030248155.1 Sabatieria punctata
CTACTACTACTACTACTGCTGACAGCGGCAGAAAACGAAAACAGACGACAGCTCCCAAACCTTTGGCTATGGCTAAAAAGAACCGGTCCAGAGAAGACGATCCGATTCAGGATGAAGAAGTCGTGCAGCTGACCAAACAGTACTGGCCCGAAATTCGAACCAAAGAAAGACACTATCGAACAGTAGATGTCTACAATTTTCGAACCACCTCCCTAACACCTGGTCTAATCTCTAAACTGTTGAATCGCGTCTACCAACGACAGAGTTCCTACGGAGGTCGCGGTCGAGTTTTCAAAGTCAACATTCGCGCCGGGATGATACTGTTCGATAGAGTCACAAACAACATTTACTTCTGCCACCCGGGAGCTAACACCGCTCTGCTGGATAGACCTATCATCGTTCACAAACCTAACGACATCGATACCGCTGTGGAGAATATTTCTAGAAAGGATTTCCGAGAGCATCTGTTACAACAGGTTCCCAACTCGCGCTACGTCTACTTCCAATCTACTAGCGTTCAGTTCGTCGTCACACCATTGCAAAGTTTTCCATTGCGCGGAGCCTTGTCAGCCAACGATTTTCCCGATAGTCTAACCAAACGCAAAGACTTGTACTGTTTCGTCACCAGCAGTAATGGGAAGAACCTACTCAACGATGGTCTTTGTCTATTTCGCTGTTTGGCGGTGTTCCTAACCAAAAAAACCCGCAGAAGTGCGAATCAGAGGCTAAACGGTTGGTTCGCGTTTACTGTGAAAACCGACGTATTTCAACTGCCAACTTCCGCGGAGTGTCTATCGGAGAACTGGAGCTGGTCGAAGATCTGTTCGGTTTGGGCATAAAAGTCTATACTATAGACCCCCGCGACGGAAAATACGCATTGACCCGACAACCTCAGTTGGGTAAAACGAAAGGGGTCTGTCAGGTGTTGGTGTTCAAGAATCGTCATTTTTGCCTGATCAAACCGGGAGAGGAAGACAAATTCTTGGGCGGATTTCAGTGTAACGAATGTACCAAGTTTTTCCGACGCAATCGCGATCGACTCTGGCACGAACAGCAGTGTAAAGGCGGTTCGCGAACCGTGGTCAAATCCGGTCAATACCGACGACAATCGAGCATCGCGGAAGAATTGGAAAAGGTCGGGGTGGCGGTAAACGATCCATCACACATTTTTCAACCATACTTCATCGTATTCGACGCAGAATCTAAAATGGAAAAGCTAGAGAACGCGTTTACCACAAAAACTGTCTACGAATATCAGCACAAACCACTGGTACTTTGCGCCGCAACCAACCTACCCAATGAACGGGTTAGACTTTTCATAAATCGTTCGGTGGGTGGAGAGGAAGAAGAAGAAGGTAATCAGTATTTGAGAGAATTTTTTGAACAAGTGGAAGAATGGAGAATGAAATCGCGAGAGTTGAATTGTCAACGCGCTGGTTATTTGTTGACTACATTGGATGATATCGCGCACATGTTGCAAGGTGTGCAGTCGCAAGAACAGTACGTCGCGCGTGTGAAACGATTAAAGAAGAAGCTCATCGGCTATTTGAGCCGTATAAACTTGATCTCTTTCAACGGTCGATCCTACGACATTCCGCTGATGCGCGATCATCTGCTACCGTTGTTGGAGCGGTACAACTCCAATTTCGTCGCCATCGATGATAGTGATGATGATGATGATGATGAATCGAAGGAAGACGAAGATCCAACCGCTTTGTGGACTCGAGACGATGGCATAAACTTCATCTTGAAACAGGGAGCCAGCAGATACGACGCGCTGCTGACCGATAAACTGCGCGTACTGGACGTTCTCAACTATATGGGTGGTCAATCGTTGAGTTTGCGAGATTTCGTGGCCAGCTTCTCCACAACAGCGAATAATGGAGCCAACGCCCAAATGGAAAAAATAGACAAGGCGTGGTTTCCTTACGAGGTGTTGAAACGGATCGACAATGTCGATGATCTGCGCAATTTTGGAATTCCTAACATAGAAGACTTTCTGAGCGATATGACCTCTAAGAACACGTTGGGCAACACCGATGAAGAAATAGAACACAACTATAGAGAATTTGTCAGACTCTGGATGGAGGCCGGTTGTCGCAGTTTGTACGATTGGTTGATGGAGTACGTGAAAATCGACTGTCTCTGTATGGTTCCGGCTTTGGAAACGTTGTTGCAAAAGTGGAGAGAGTACGGAGTGGACCTGTTCTCCAATCACTGCACCATACAATCTGCTATGGTCCCGGTGTTGTTGAAGTACGCTCCTCACAACGTTCACTTTATGGTACCGGACGAAGAAACTCTGCAACTGTTGAGAGAGAAGGGGATAACGGGAGGATTGGCCGAAATCTTTACCCGTCATCAAGAGGCGAACGTTACCTACATGAACCATCGTACAACCGCTAAAACCGCGTTCGTGGAAAGCCTAGATGCTAACAGTCAGTATTTGGCGGCGTTGGCTTCGGAAATGCCCGTCGGTCCATACCTGGTTCGCAGAAAAGAAAGGATGTTCGCGCCGGAGCTCATGGGCGAAAAACGCGCTACTACGGCCATCCAATGGCTAGACTGGGAGGCGGAGCGCAGTGGTTGGTATATTAGACACAAGCTGAATGGAGGAGAGTCGGTGTTCTACCACGGTAGACAGATGCGTCCTGATGGTTACTCCGCCGAAATGGACACCATTTATGAGTACGATGGTTGTCATACACACGGTTGTACCAGTTCCGAATGTCTGGTGAGTCGGTTGAAGGATGAGGAGATCAGTCCTGTCACTGGTAAAACATATGGAGAAATGAAAGCTGAAACCGAGAAGAGAAATGAAGTCTGGGAGAGCAATCACAATCGTCTGGTGGTGATGAGAGAGTGCGATTTTAAACGATTGCTCGGCACTCACGTTCAACTGAAACAGTTCGTCCGAGATTGGATGTTAGGACCGCAACGGTTCGGTGCGAACACACGAACATTGTCAGAAATGGAGATAATCCGTCTGATTCAAAACGGAGGCGTTTTTGGATTCGCGCTGGTTGATGTAGAATGCGATCCAACGCATCCGAACTATGAAAAACTGAAACTCTTTCCACCGATCATTCGACACATCAACATAAACAGACGAATGGTACCCGACGAAATAGCCGAAATGGGCGAAGCCTACGGAATCGATATGGCTAAAAAACCGCGAAAAAACTTGGTAGCTTGTATGACTGGAAAAGAAGTGCTGATGTACACTCCGCTGTTGCGCTACATATGCCAGATCGGGGTGCGTATCGTGGCGGTGCACAGAGTGATCCAGTTTCAAGGCCATCACTTTCCATTCAAAGCGTTCGAAACGGAAATAGCGGAGATGAGACGGGAGGGCGATCGAGAAAAGAACACTATCGCGAGCAATATCGCAAAACATATGGGCGCTAGCGCGTGGGGAAAATTCGCTTACAACCCCGAAAAACGAAGCGAACATCGTATCGTCGACTCCGATCGGTTAGAACTGCTAGTAAATGGTCCGAACTACAAAAGCCATCTGGAGCTGGGAGAAGAGTTCGCCGAAGTGCAACTACGGCCGAAAGTGTACAAATTCGATATGCCTATTCAGATAGCCGTGGCCGTATTCGGAGCGGCGAAGCTTAACATCCTACGGTTTGTACACAGTTTTCTGCTCAAGTACTTCGACACAGACAAGCTAACGATCTGCGCCACCGACACCGACAGCGTTCTGGTGAGTTGGGCTAGCGAAGAGCCGGAACGCGATCTGGTACTTCCTCATCTGCGTCAACAATACGAACGAGAAAAGTATAAATTCGTGGTTGATGAGCGAACGGCGGAGGCGGAAGCCTACTCCAAACGCACTCCAGGTTTATTCAAAACTGAAAAGAAAGCGAAAGCTTTCATAGGTCTATCGGCTAAATGCTACATCATGGCCGATGAGACGGGAAATACGGTCAAGCACGCTGCCAAAGGCGTTTCGGTTAGAACGAACAAAAACATTCTGCGCTACGAAGTATTCAAACGAGCGCTCTACGAAGGCGAACCGGTCGAGTGTACAAACAGGTCTTTCCGTACCGCACCCATGAAAACTTCCGTCTTTACGACCACCAGTCGGCGCACGGGACTACAACCGTTTTATGTTAAACGTAAACTGCTGCCGCCGGATTTTGTATTTAGCGAACCGTTAGATGAAGAGTTAGAATAAAAATGGTGTCATTCTTGTGAAAACATTATTCGACATTCATTTAACAGATCGTTTTCGTTCAACACTTCATCATAGTCGCTGGTTCGAATAGTTTGGTGCAATTCATTTTTCCACTCGGCGTCTTCATCCAACTTGGCATAGCAATCGTTCGCACGAACAAATTCTATTCCTTCTTCAGCTTTTTTCAATTCCAGCACAACGATATCCCACCATCGTCTCATGACCAACCACTGTTCTTCCAATTCAGCCATTTTCAAACGAGATGTCGCTCCGCATCGTTCAAAGGCTTGAGCCATAGTGGTGGGACAGTCGCATCGGCGCAGTAGTTTATAGTCTCGCCTATACTCTTCCTCCCATCGATCGGGTACGGATAGGTTACAACTGAGGCAGAGTGAGCCCACCATCGATTTCAACACATTGCGCAATCGATCTACGTAGAGAATTAGAAAAAGTCTGCGAAACATCTTTTCCTGCGACACCGTCAATGACGTCATCATGTCGACTATACATTAGACAACCCCCTTCTGCAAACGAACCTTTTTATACACTGAACGCTGCTGCATTGACTAGTCAGTTTTTAAATCATTTCGTTATACCGACAGCAGAGCCAGAACCAGCAGAGAACAGAGTATAAAATGTACAGTACGTATTGAAACGAGATGTGGAGTCTTTACTAGTAGTCTTGCAGAACACAAATTATCAAACTCTTCAGTACATAGTGATTATGTATGTATCGGTACGGAAACCTTCCGCGCGATGCGTACTGTGCGCCGAAAATATAATAATCGGTGTTCTTTGTTAGAAACAAAATTATAGTCCACCACCGCCGAAGGGATGTGATTAATGCGTTTTGCTAAAATCGATGATGGGTCTATAATGCGTTTTTCATCAAAAACCTGGGTCATAATAATTATAGTCCGCGGGCGAATGGGTGTGATTAATGCGTTTTGCTAAAATCGGTGATGGGTCTATAATGCGTTTTTCATCAAAAACCTGGGTCATAATAATTATAGTCCGCCGTGGAAGGGTTGTGATTAATGCGTTTTGCTAAAATCGAGGATGGGTCTATAATGTGTTTTTCATCAAAAATCTGGGTCGTCGTAATACTTTTCACTTTATTGTTAAGCGTCTAGTAGTAGGACGGCTCGGCTTTTAAAACTGTACAACCGGTAGCGCGGTCCTCCCACCCCCTTTTTTTTTTCTAACCGAAATAGAGTTTTTTAGTCTTTGTAGCGCTTTGCTTTTGACCATTGTTTTAGAATTTGTGTGATAAACCAACAGCTTTGCTAGGCAGTCGTTCGTTCCCTAGCTTCCTCGCCACCCCCGTCTGAAAAAGAAAAATGCCCATCCGCACAAGTGGATACGCTGTGGCCATTGGTTTGGCCTATCCATATTTCCTTGAGAACTTTGAAGTGGCCTCCTACCAACAGGCCTTGGAGCAGTGGGGAGCGCAAGTCTGGGATCCCATGTCGCCGGAGGCGTGCCAGACATTCAAAGCGTTGGCCGAAGAACTGCGCGCCTCCGGCTACCGACAGATCACCGGAGTGCAGGAACTTCGAGAAAGGGTAGAGGCAGTGACCACGCTCACCGGTTTATTGGCGATGATGCCATTCCAGATAAATATTTAGGCGATATTTTTAACTGTTACTGATGTTTATTAGTTTATTGTGTTAATATAGTTGAAACTCGTTGAAATTGTTGAAAGAAAAAGCATATATTACATTTAACTCATCAAACATGCATAACGATCAGGTCGCGAAACGGCGGCGCGAACTCTCCGATTCTATAATAATTTTCGTTTTTTTTTTTCGGCAGAGACATTGTAGCTGTTCGACCGAGAGGGGCGGTTCAAGTGCTACCTCAGTTTGGACGCTCCTGGGGCGCACTTCGTTTCTGATCTCTGCCTAACGGACGGTAGGCATTTGATGGTCAGTCTTCGGAAGGACCATCTGGTAGTGGTCTACAAACTGCAACCGGGTTCACGACGGGTGGAACTAGAGTAGTGTATAGTAGTAGTGTTTTAGTAATGTGCGTTTTATGCTAATAAACAGCAATGACATAAAGAAGGGCTTTTGGGCTATGTTCAAAGACATATTGCATCGGTTGGTCGGAGGGCAGAATTGTAGCGCACTGAAAAGTTTATCTCAATCATCATCTACCCCGACGCCTGACTATTACACCGGCGGACGCAGCAGCAGCAGAAAATCCAGTCTGACCGTTGGTCGGTCGCAGCGGGAAAAATTGAGTGGACGAATTTTTAAACTCGTCCGACGACGGCTGTCATGTACGTACATGGACTGGGCGGCGGAGAGCGACATTTTATTCACGTTGCGTCAGACCGGTCGGCCGACAGCCGACCTACATAGAACGGATAGGTGAAAAGTTTAATTGTGCACGCGACGCACATTTCAGTCGCATAAACTAGTATCTGGCGGTCGGTTTTGTAGTGCGTTGTTGATTTTAAACGTTAATCTACTAGTACAGTTTGATTTAGTTTAATAACAAATCGTCGACTAACCCCCAGAACGAGATACTCTACTATCATTACCCAGTTGTTGACTAAATTTCAATCCCGGACAGCTGTTTTACAAATAAATCGGCTTTGGTCTCATACTAGTACGAGTAGTATAGTAGGTGATACACTAGACCCTGTCTTGGACGTATCATACTAGTCCAAGATAGGGTCTAGGGTGTCACCTACTATACTACTTAATGATTGACTCATTTTGACTCATTTTATGGCTCCTTTTGTTTCGGGTTGGGTCCTTGTTTGGCTCCTTTTGGGTCGGGGTTGGGTCTTGTTTGTCTCTTTTTGGTTATCGTTTGGGTCTTTTGGTCTTGTTTTTGGTTTTTTTTTTTTTTTTTTTTTTTTTTTTTTTTTATTTATATTTTTTTTTTTTATAACAACCGTGTTTTTTTTTTTTTTATTAAATTATGTACGTCCTTCCTTAACTATTTTTTTTTTTAAAAAAAAAAGAGGATGTAAATGTATAAAATGTATATGTGTTTTTTTTTTTTTTGAGTTCAAATAGAGCGAGACATGAAAGAAGATTTCATAACATTCCATCCATGATGGATGAAGGTGACAGTGACACTGCGGCATCTGATGTCAGTAGTGTTGATGAAAGTGAGAAACCAAATGAAGAGCCCATTGACACATCAGAAGATGAGACAGATGATGACAGTACACTAGACCTATGGCGAATCGTCATTGCAGAAAGCTGTAGTCAGTTCAAAAAAGAGCTTGAAGCGCCAGAACAGCTGCTGAAAGAACCATATCTGACAGAATTTTTGGAATTAGTTCACTTGAACATACAAAAACGTGTTAAATTTGTGAAACTCCTACAAAATGAAGACAAGACTTATGGACAAATATGCGATACAGCAGACAAGTATGAAAGAGAACACGATTTTGAGGAAGAAGAAGCAAGGGATAAAGCATGGCACAAACGAAAATTTCTGTTGCGCAATGTCATCAAGAAAAATATTGATGTAATTGAAACATGCCTGTATCCAAACGAAGGCAGTGAAGAAGACAGTGATGAAGATATTGCTGATGTATATGGCAATAACGCTATAGAAAATTAGAATTGGCTCAAAAACATAAAATAAAATGCTATGCAGTCCCTGCATTACTGAGTTAACAGGTTTTCGAAATATGATATTAAGAAATCCATTAATGTGTACAAGTTGAACGCCTCACACAGTTGATTCGCTTAGTAAAGAATATATACAGTAATTTGCACAACAACTGTGTGGCAACCAATTGAGTTAATCATGAGTCAAAATGAGCCAAAATGAGTCAATCATGAGTCAAAATGAGCCAATCCTGAGTCAAAAGGAGCCAAAATGAGTCAAAATGAGTCAATCATGAGCCAATCCTGAGCCAAAATGAGTCAATCATGAGCCAATCCTGAGTCAAAAGGAGCCATAAAATGAGTCAAAATGAGTCAATCATTAGTCAATCATGAGTCAAAAGGAGCCAAAATGAGTCAATCATGAGTCAAAATGAGCCAATCCTGAGTCAAAAGGAGCCAAAATGAGTCAAAATGAGCCAATCCTGAGTCAAAAGTAGTCAAAAGGACCCAAAATGAGTCAATCATTAGTGCGTTTGTTCGTTTGTTCGTTCGTTTGCACACACACACAACATGTGCACTTGCATTTACACTTTCGCTTTCACTTGCGCTTTCGCTTTTGCTTTCACTTGCACTTTCACTTTTGCTTTCACTTGCGCTTTTGCTTTTGCTTTCACTTATAGTTTGGGGGTTTGGACTTATGTTTGCTAACCACCCAAAAATGGATCGCCTAGAGATTGCCATGGTAGTTTGGGGCCAAACCTAATAAAAGTTCGATTGATAAATCTTAAAAATTTAATCGATTTAGAACCCACCAAGAACGAAATATTAGAGAGAAGGCCAAAAATCAGTGGGGCATTTCTATGCTATGAAGCTTGCAATTTGTACTTGCACATGTACTTTCGGAAATGAAACTGCTATTAGTGACTAAAGTAACCACACTTTCAAAAGGTTGGAAGCAGGCAATAAATATTCCCCTCTGCCGATAACCCGTCCTGCTCGTGTTTCACCAAGATTACGTAAGAGCGCTTTGATCAGTTTAGAGTTTTTTGCATAGGTTTTAACGATTTCATTTGGAAAGACGTAAACCCGTCCTGCTTCTGTTTCAGCTAACCTTGTAAAGAGGCTCTGCATTTACAGAGAGTTTGGTCTAAGAAAGTTACTGTTTATTCGTGTACTTAGCTGCATATAGCCGGCCTTTAAGAGTTTTAAGCAAATTGACTAGGTGGTAGAGTGGTTAGGTTCTTGCCTTAGCATTCGCGATGTTAGGTTCAATTCCCACCCGAGGCAGAACGTTTTGACTGCTGGATAGTTGTCTAATTAGGTGCACGCTCAAGAACGGTTGCAAATTGCAATGCTGGGCCCCATACTAAAATAAAAATAAATATTAAAAGTAGAAAATAAAAATAAAATAAACAGAAAAGTAAAAATGAAAAGTAGAAAAGAAAAGAGAGCTAAAAGTAAAAATAAAAATAAAATGAACAGAAAAGTAGAAAATAAAATTAAAATAAAATCAACAGAAAAGTTAAAATGAAAAGTAGAAAGAAAAACAGAAAAGAAAGCTAAAAGTACAACTGAAAAGTAGAAAATAAAAACAGAAAAGTAAAAAATGGAAAAATCTTTATTTCTAAAGTGGGCGGTGGGCGGAGCCTAATTATTTCGACCAATCAGATTTTGCTCCCCAGTCTCACGGGAGGTACTACTAATGTGGATTACAGCACTCAGACAATTAGGTTCAATGTCAGCATGTCAAAACAACACAGACTTGATTGGGCAGATCCTGTTAAAGCTGTGTGTCTCGAAGAAGTACTACAGCAATATACACGTTTATTTTTCTGCATCACACTTACTTGCATAAGAGTTATTTATCATTTAAGCCGATTAGCTTATGGTTTCTCCACCAAAAATCACAATCGGAATGGATGCTGGAAGAAGTATGGATTGAAATTAACCCTGGACCTAGTAAGTATTCAAGTTTGGTTTATTCTATTGCTTGCAAACGGCATACTATGAGTAAGACCAATGGGGTGAGTAGATGGAAGAACAGTGACTCGGGTGTTGTTCAGAAAGATAGTGAAAAACTAGGTCAGTCTTGTTTAGGAATCAGATTCTTTTGTCAAAGTTCAGTACTGAGTTTAATTTACACAGAAATACTTCAGGTGTGTACGTACATATTATTTATCAAAACAGCCAATATCAACGGTGCTGGTGTTCTTACCAGCACATCTCCAATCACTGTGTCATTTCGCGGCACTGAAGGGCGCACAAGAACAATGAATTTACCATTTGTGTTCAGCCAGCTTAGCGACGTGTCTGCGTCAACTTTGAAGTATAGCCAGAGTAACAGAAGTTGTTGTCATGTATACTGTTTGATGTTTCTTTAGATTTGAAAGGAATGCTGTCCACACATTTCCGCTTTTCAGACTTCGCAAGGTTGGGTCAGTGACCCACCTTCTTCTATCAGTACATTCAACTGAAGATACCTGGTGATAAATTCGTTACAACTGCCTTAAAAAGATACGTACGATGTGTAAAATGCACTTTCAGGGCAGTACAACAGATAAAACTCTTCGTTTGGAACCGGTATTCACAGGAGAAAGCAGCTATTGAAAGTCATCAATATTACGAATTCATTGATGGTCCTCCAGTCTGGATTGGTCAGAATGAGCGTCCATGGAAGCTGTTTACACCAACAAAAAGAAGAAATGTTGATGATTGGGATTTGGACAACGACCCAGATTACTTAACTCCGAGCCTATGCTGTTGAGATGGCAAAAAGGATCCTCGACATTCTTGGAACAGTTTTGATACAAAGTCATACTGTATGTATCTCAACCTCAATTAATCAAGTGATAGCTCGAGAAGCGCTCTATACAGTAAAGTAATCCTGACCTTACTGGGATGCAAACTAACACACTTCCGGGCAGTTCTTACAGTAGAAATTTCGCAGCAGTCAGCTTGGGTAGCAACATTCAAATGCAAGTTTCTCCAAAATGCCCCAGTGAAATCGCTCATATTTTACATCAAATTAAAGCTCTCATCAAGGGCTATCAAATAAAGAAATAAAAAAGGGGGGGTAGGAGGGAATTTTTTTTGCGGTGGGCAAAAAAGCGATTTTTGGGTCATCAAAAAATGAGAAAAAATCGTGATAACTACCGAACGAAGCCATGTAGAAATGCGCTGTGTAGCTCGTTGGAAAGCCAAGAGCGAGCTCTATCGTTTAAAAGAAACCCGGACACCGTGGGTCGAAAATTGGCATAGTTATGCTCAATCAAATAAGGTACCCCAAATTTGACCTTTGACCCCTCGTAATTTGCATATTAGGCGGAGTTGAGGGCTGATAGTTGGTACACGTTGGTTTCCCCTAAGGTACATCATTTATGCAAATTTTGAGCAAAATCGGAGAGGTCGACCTATTTTTGTGCATAGGGAGGGTTGCCTGATTCAGACATCGACTCTTAATACCGAGGTTTATCGAACACGGTTTACACACTGAAGACTTTACACACTACATATAGAAATACAAAAGTAAACAGGCATAACTTTCATTATCTTTCATACAAAACGCCAGAATTTAGAGTGCATAAAACGAATTGCATCACACTTTCTTCTCAATTCTTAAATCTTTCACGAATCTTGATTGCTCTGGAACGATCGGGGCATCGATTTCAGCGATCCAACTCGATTGCAGACCTTGGAAGCACGAAACGCATCTGAAAACCGTGAATTTAGCAGCAAAAGCAGTTAAAAACCGTGAAAATGGCTATTCAGAAGCTAAATAAGTGGTTCGGGAGGCAGAAATCGTTAATTTTCGCCGCAAATTCAGATTTCCCATGGTCGCTTACAACTAGTCTCCTAAAATGAACGCTTCAAATGCTTCTAACGCCACCACACACTTAATTAATTGAAGTAAAGCTGAGCCTTTTCACTCAGATAAAGCTTTTAAAGAGGCAGTCAGACGCTTAGATCTTCCGTGTTTTACTAATAGATAGGCTTGGGTTATAAAATAGCTATTATATGGCTAACTCAATGCCTTTTCCTTGACTTATATTGCACTTATCGTTACTTTGTACTTCCCTTGTTACACGTATATGTCTGGGAATAAACTTTACGTAGAAAAAGGAACAGTTATCGGTCATAAGTTATGGTTCGCACCGCGGCGCCCGACATAACTTTTTCGAGCATAACCACAGTTATGGGTTGGACAGAAAAAGTGTCAAATATATGTAAGTTATGGCCCCCTATAACTATGGCCATAACCATAACTTATCCCTATAAGTTATATGTCATAGTTATGGCCTATAACTCTGTAAAAGTTATGCCGGACCGCAAAGAGTTACCTCCACCGCAAAGGGAAGCACCCTACACCCCTGGGTACGCCACTGAAGTTACCTGAGAGTGATACAGAGTCGCATCTGTGCAGTGACCGGCATAGCGTGAGTGGGCAAGTGAGTAATGCGGTCAGACACCAAAGATAGCAACAGGTCAAAGTCCTCTCGGCGCATCCGGAAATGATTCCGGTAAACATCCTCGTCCATGGCCTGCATCGGACGAATCAGGTGAAAGAATTCGCCTGACCGGGTCCTCGTTTGGTTGAGTGGTCTGACGTACCACCGCCGGTCTCTTCTTTTTCGGACAACTCGCAGAGCCAACAGCAAAATAGAAGCATCAACATTATCCACAGACATTGTCAGCCGTGTTTCAAACAAATCTAAAACAAAATGTATAATTATTTTATACAAAAAAAGCAAAAAATTGCGCTGTTCGCGGCGAAAAAGTTCAATTTTTTCAACTCGTTCGCGGACCTCATTAGCATTCGCGGCGAGCCGCAGTCGCGCGAGCACACTATAATTCAAATTGTTCGCGGCGCGATATCGCGGCCGAAAGTATAAATTGGTTGCGAGCGATTTCTGCTCGCCCGCGAACAAGTGTAAATTAGAATTTGCTCGCGCGAGTCGATTGCTCGCCGCGAGCACGTTATATTGCTCGCGCGAGTGAAGTATAAACCGGCCTTAAAGTGGAATTTCGCATCAATGATCCCAAGGTTTTGTGAATAATTGATGTTGGTCCGAATAGTCGCTAAATTTGATCATGATGCAAAGTTCTCCAGAAGTTTAGAGACAAAAATGTGTGAAATTTGACTAACAAAAGTCGACCCACACATATTTCTTCATTGCAGGATTGATTAGGATTTTGGCTGGAGTTACTGTTGTTTGTGTATTCACATACACATTTACCATACACAAACATTGTTTTTTCAATGTGTATACACATTCACATACACATTGAAAATTCCGATACACAAACAGTACTCAAAATGTGTATTTTTGTGTATGTGTATTTGATCGGCAAAAATCGATAAAATTTCGAACGCAAACGTAAAATTTCGATGTTTTTGCTGCAGTAATAAACGGTACATATCCTAATAAAGCCTTCAAATGGCCTAAGTAACTCGACTTCAAACCTATCCAAGGTTGCAAGCAGCAGACATTGACAGATTCGATTTTCCTAGCGTTTCTTACTGAAAATCGACCAAAAAATTGTATTTTCAGTACAACACACATACACAAATATATACAAAAAAACACATTGTTTTGCTGCATGTGTATACACAAATTACCATACACATTCGAAGGTAAAGTGTATACACATACACAAACGGAAAATCCAATACCAAACAACAGTAGCTGGAGTTCATCAAAAACTAGTAAAATAGTAGTAAAATATTAAGAGCCACATTTTATAAAACCGGGGCAGGTCGCGGAACATGAAAAATTCTGACCTATAGTTTTTATTTGATAATTTGATAGGTCTATGGTAGAAAATGACACACAACAAATATTTTCACAAAATTTCGACAAAATTGTCATTGCCATTTCCGCAAATTTTGACCAAATGGGCTGAAATTTGGACCATAGGTGCCAAAATTCGGGGAATTTTATGTGTTAAAGTTTGGTGCACTAGGCTTGACTCATTCACGAGAAAATTCAAAAAAAGTGAAATTTGGTAATTTCAATAGTGAAAGCCGGTCACCGAAAAAATGATCACATTTCTTTTTACTGCCATTTCCGCAAATTTTGACCAAATAGGCTGAAATTTGGACCGTAGGTGCCTAAATTTCGGGAATTTTATGTGTTAAAGTTTGGTGCACTAGGCTTGACTCAATCCCGAGAAATTTCGAAAAAAGTGAAAGTTGGTAATTTCAATAGCAAAAGCCGGTCACCGAAAAATGTCGCATTACATTATCGCCCAAACTCTAGCGATAGCGTTGGAGTTCATGCGTCAACTTTTTACACACGAATTACCCTGAATTTCTGCGTTTACACTCCAAATTTCATCCAATTCCGACAGAAATTAGGAAAGATACAGTCAAAAGAAATGTTTCCATTTTTCGGTGACCGGCTTTCGCTATTGAAATTACCAAAGTTCACTTTTTTTTAAATTGTCGGGAATGCGTCAAGCCTAGTGCACCAAACTTGAACACATAAAATTCCCAGAATTTTGGCACGTATGGTCCAAATTTCAGCCTATTTGGTCAAAATTTGCGGAAATGGCAGTAAAAAGAAATGTGATCATTTTTTCGGTGACCGGCTTTCACTATTGAAATTACCAAATTTCACTTTTTTTAAATTTCCTCGTGAATGAGTCAAGCCTAGTGCACCAAACTTTAACACATAAAATTCCCAGAATTTTGGCACCTATGGTCCAAATTTCAGCCTCCTGGTCAAAATTTGCGGAAATGGCAGTAAAAAGAAATGTGATTATTTTTTTAGACACCCTGTAGTTAGAGTTAATTTGTAGTCTCATTTTCCCCAAAAGTCAGGTAGTTAGTAGTCTTTTAGTTTGTATTGTAGTTAGTAGTCACTACGAACTAGGTCTAGCCTCGCTTTCGATTTAGTTTAAAGCGCGCGGCCAGCTCACCCTTCTAGCCTCACCCTTTGGCAATCTGAGTCTGTTAAAAGGCCAGCTGTTGCCTGAGAGTCGCCCTCTCTTGACGCATGTATAAACATATTATCTAACGTTAAGCAGCCTATTGACTAAAGAAAGAGACCAGATCACACAATACTTGTAGATAGGGCAAAACAAGCGATACCTAAAGCGTTGTTTAAACTCCTACTGCAGTAGCTACTGCAGTACTGCAGTAGGTTGGCCGACTCCTTCAGTAGTCTTCGGTAGGAGTATAAACACCCGCGCCCGCTCCGCCGCGCTACTGCAGTAGGAAAAACTACTGCAGTAGTAAATATGTAGAAAATTTTCTATTTCCTACTGCAGTAGGTCACCGTAGAGGCGCATTTAGGTGCGGTTTTTTGCAATTTCAAAAGCATTTGAGGTATGAAGTGGGTTTCTGGGCACTAGCAGAACATTTTTTTGTTTTTAGTCCGATCAGCAAACATTTTTTAACAGAATACAGCAACATTTCACTCCCGATGACAGTTGGTCCGCTATTTTTAGGGAAAACTTGAGTTCCACTCCTCGTTTACTAATAAAATAAGACAGATAGGTGTTGTCAGATGTTGCAAAAGCTTCTGTCCTGGTGATTACGCCTGTATCTTCGTCGATCACTACCAAAACGGTTGAGCCTGCATACGTTTCTGGTCTTGAATGGTTGTTGACAGGTTCTGGGTGTGCACATGACGCTAAAAATGTTTCTGCTGCCATTCTAGTGCCTTTCTGAGCTAAATCCATCATTTCCTCGTATAGCTCCCGTGTGAAAAATTGTGACTGGTGGGACTGCCGGAGAGGGACTACGGTAAGTCGGAGAGCAAGTGAGACAAAGTTTTATTGGGTATAGTAAGAGAACTGACTGTGGTACAAAAGAATAGGCAGTTAAGTAGTCCTAAGTGGGTTAGGAATGCGGTAGTTAGTGCCCCGAAAACCTTAAGTCGTTCTAGTTTCGAAAGGTCGTTCCGTAGGCGATAATTAATGGCTTGTCCGACTCGCTCGTCTGTAGTAAAAACGCCGTTGGGTGGTACGGTAGAAAATACTTGAGTCACATTACCCTCCGCTAAGCAGAGGTCGTGTCCTCACCGACCTGTATTAGGCAAAGCAGTTGGTCAAGCAAAGCTACAGTAGTAGGGCTCATTCAGATATCTACAATATTGATAGTTTTGAAAGCGTTAGTAAGTAAAGCAGTATACAATTGTTTGCAATGTAGCAAGCAGTTTGTCAAATTCTTTCAAGTTTGTAGAAGACAAGTTTTCATAGGTAGTTCCTATTTGTGGCTTGTAGCTGGTTGATAATTCATTTTGTCAAGTATTTGGTCATCCATGTCCATATACAATATGCAGTTGGTTGTCCCTGGTGTCGTTTCTGCGGCACTCCTTTGATTTACGCGGACTATACGCTAACGGGTGATTGATGAGGTCCTCTTAATAGATTATTGCCGTCTCCTGAACATCTTCATCGGTACGTTCCTTTGATTTATGGATTATTTGGCTGATTAGAGATGATTTATGTTCCAGTGATACAATCGGTAGTTGAGAGGAAAGTAGTCTTTCTCCTGGGTTGTGTTTTGGTGTGCCAGTCCATAAATTGGTCCTTTCAATAGTTCTGTAGTTTCTCATATAGTACAGTAGTAGTGCAGTAGAGTAACGGGTTTTGGTATTAGTTGTCGTTCATGGTTCGATATCTAGTAACTTTAGTAGGGTATAGCTTGTAGTGGCTGGTAGAGTTGATATTGATAGGATGTTGTTCAGTCACTTCTCCTGTTAGTTTTTCTATGGTGCCAGGTATCATAATGGTTTCTGTTAGCCAATACAATTTGCTTATCCATTGTATTTGGTAACTCTGTCCTAATTGGTATTGATGAGTTTAAGGTCGTTCCCTCTCTTCGTATGTTTTCATGACACCGATGACCCTTGTCCACCAGTCCTCTTTGGTTCCAAGCTTAATTGCTATATAAATTGCGTTGGTTGGGTGTTGAGGTGGCAAAAGTGGAGTGTCAGTGAAGGCGTCTTCTCCATTCACAGTTATCATGTTAACATGTGCGGCTGGTGAGAATGATTGTCTGGCCAAATCAGTCTGTTCTGGTAGTTCTTCTTCAAAATATCCAGATGCTGACCTTGGGTGGTAGCTTACATTCCCAGTAAGAGTGGTGTCAGTCATGCAGCAACTGTAGAAGATCTGGCTGATCCAGCGAAAGCATGAGCACATTTGATAGTAATTGCGTAAAGATAGTGATGCCAGTGGTATTCCAATTAGTCCAATGAAGATAATAAACATAAGTGAGTAGCCGTAGGCGTTGACTGGCAGGAGATAAGTGAGGGCTGCCATTAAAGTAAGTGAAATGAGAATGGATAGTACGGGAATTATTGTTCCACAGCATAGTTTGTAACCTGCTTCATGGCATTCTGTAGCACCTCTGTATTCAGATAGTCCGGTAATCCTGGTTTGTTCGATCATGGCTTCTTCTTCAGTAACTAGGAGGGTAGTAGGCAAAGCCGTTCCATCATAATCACTGGCTTGACTGGGTGGAGGGTTTCCACTGGATTTAGCGGATGGAGTGATTGAGTCACTTGTAGGCTGGTTTGTTTCAACCATAACCTTGAAGGGTTTTGCTTCTTCTGCTTCTTTTGAGCCATCCTTTGGATCTACTCTAATGGCATTTACAGTGTTTCGCTGTGTCATTAGTCCAGAAAATGAAGGTATGAAAAAGGGTAGATGGGGTGTCTGGCCATGGTTTGGGTTGTATGCGAACCCGAAAGTGGAAGAACGGAAATCGATTCTTATTTCTCCAAGTTTCGTCATTAGGTCAGTGCCTATAATAAGCTCTAGTCCAAGATCCTTCGTGAGCAGGACTTTGTGATGAATTCGTGTTTCAGCCAGGCGAATGACGATTACAGCTTCTCCACAGAGGTTTAGTTGGTGTCCTGTGGCTGATGTACAGTAGGTGGTTGGTTCGGTGACAAAGGTGTTGGTGATGAACTTGGTGAGGGCATCAGATAGTAGGCTGACTGAACTTCCTGTGTCAAATAATGCTGTTACTGGTATATCATTTACGAATACTGGGATGAACACAGGTGCTGTATTGGCATTAGGGCTTTTGATGAGGTTGGTTCCATAAGTGGGTGTGACAGGCCAAATCATTTGATGGCTTCGGCTGGCTGTTACCCGTCTTGCTATTGTCTCAGCTCCATCTGACAAAAGTTCAGGGACACTTGAGCTCCGATTCTGGGTAGTCAGATGATCTGGGTCTGTTGTGGTTCGTAGGGTGACTTGTGGCTGATGGATTGAGTCAACTGAGTGTGCTCCTTGTTGGTGGATGAGAGCTAGTTCATGTGCTTCTGCCTCTGCAGCGTACCTGTGGACCAATCGATTCAGTCTTGCTGTCCTCCTGTTTCTCTCAATCTCCCTGTTGGTGCGGTCTCTTATCCATGTAGTGAGGCGGTTAAAAGTGCTTGTTAAGTTGACTGCCATCGTATCTGCAGCTCTTCGTGGTACACAGTGTACAAAGATGCAGCCAATGGTGACATAGCAGCAACATAGGAATATCCAGATCATCCAAAAGTTGCCGATTGGTAGTCCAAGAAATCCAAAGATCCCTTCATTCATGATATGACTAATCGCTCGTTCGGCTGATTGGGTAGGGTTGTTGTTATCATGGGCTGTTTGAAAGCCCATTTCCTTCAGAATATTTGATTGGGCATGTACTGTAGTGAACAGATCGTTGAGACTAACATGGTCCAGTGTCTCATTGAAGGCATGCATAGAGATGTGATGAAAGATGATTGGGTGGTTTAGCCATCGTTTATGTTGCTGGTAATCATAGATATGTAATTCAGGTAGTTTTGCAGTCGGTTGTAGTTCTCCTGTTGTAGGTTGATACAGGTAGTGTTTTCCAGCGATTTCCAATGGTGTGTCAGCTAGTAAGCGACAGGACAAGGGCAGTCCACTGCTCTGGTAGATCACGTTTGTGGTAGGGTCAAGGTAACCATGATAGGTCCGTTCATTCACATAAAATTCTAGTGGTATTAGTGTGGTACAGGTGCCGTTGGCTGGTAAAAACTTGAACTGCTTTGGTTTCAGCTGACTGCAGGGCCAAATTTCGATTGCACCTCCGCCAGCTCTAGCGAAGATATCGTTTCGTTTTAGCAGGGCACGCGCACCAAGCACAGGTTGTGCCATAATCTGTGCACGCGCTAAGTCAAGGAGGGTGGTCATGCTTCGACAAGCAGCATTCAAAGCTGAGTTGAAGGCAAATCGAATGTTTTCATGGGTTGCTAGTGAGAGTGCTGTGAGCTCAGCAGCTAGTTGATCTGTGGTCACAACTCCATCTGGTTCATTTGCTTTCCCATATCTGCGCCGATGTAGTTCATTTGAGATGATCCTCTTTTTATACTTGTAATGTATTCGTGGGCGTTGGGTAGGTGCATTCAGTGGAAACTGATCTGGGCTTCTGATTGGTGGGTTTGTGGCTACTCTTCTAGGGTAGGTCCATCTACGGTAGGCCGGGATGGTTGGAGGTCTCACTGTGGTGGTGGTGTCAGTAGGTTTTAGGCGCAGGTGCATAGCTGGAGTAAAACGCCTTTGGTTGGTCATAAAGCGTCTCCTGGGCTGTTGGTGACGTATTGGTTTGGCAGTGGTGTAGCTGCAGCGATACTGGCTAACTGATCGCGTTGTCATTCGGGATTTCCACTGCTTCAAGTTAGTGAGTGGCTGGACTGCTAAAGAGGGCTCGTCTTCAAACCGCAAGATTTGTCGCCTTGTAGTTGTGGTGGGAGTTGTTGTTGTGGCTATAGTTGAAGTAGTGGGGGTGTGGGTGAGGAATTCAGGGTGTCCTGGTGCAATCGGCCTGGCCCCTCGAGGCAAAACCTCAAACTTGGGTGGAATGGCCCAGAATGGCTTGGTTGTTGTGCCAATACGTAAAGTTTCAGTGGTGCGGTACAGTCCATGCCGTGTCCTCCGTTGAGCATAGATGTCATGTAGGGGATAGTTGTAGCGCTTGGCTAAGGCTTCTCTGGTTCTGGCTGGAAGGTTCGAATTGAGGTAACGCCTTGCTGTTGCTTGTCTGGTGCGTCGCATCTTTGGCTTGATAATAGCGATGGGTCGTCTTGAACTTTCCAAGAAGCGGAAAGCAATACCCTGTTCTGACATTTGAGCATTGAAGCCTGGTTGATTTTCGCCTTTCTCATTGCATACTTGTACTGGTGTGGTCTGCGTCCATGTTACTGCTAGGTTTCCATCCTCAGACAAGAAGTTGCTTCCAAACTGACGGCCTTCTTGCTTAATCCATGGTAGGTACTGACACCTGGCTTGTTTATTCACATCCCAGAGTAGGAAGCTGGTGTCTCTAAGTTGACATGCTCCTGAGAAGTACCCATCTTTACAGTGTCTCACTGATCCAGCAGTAGACTGGAACTCTGAGGTCCCATAGCGTTTGAAGACTGTACCTCTGGTCAGTACACAGTTATCCACCTGGTAGCTAATCCATTTGCAGCACTGGGTTAGCCCAGATGGGTACTCCCATCTAAGCTTATTACTTGTTTTCCATATGTCCGCATGTTGTGCTAAATCGCCACAGCTGGATGTGTGCGACATCTTCATTCTGAAGCAGTCTTCATTGTTAACTTGGATCGTGGTTGTAGTTTCTGTCTTGAGGTGCTTCACTCCAAGGAAGTATGAGAAGACACGCACTGTGGTTCGTATCTTCTGACAATGCCAGCTGGGGGTGCGGTATTGCAGGTGGTTTTGTTTGTACAGCTGAACCGTTATCTCGTGAATGTTGTCTGGTTCATCTAGGAGTGTTGCTTCACAGTTTAAGCGCTCAGGTAGCCTGAAAGCACTTTTTCCCGCATGGCTGTTTGTGCAGATCATGGGTAGTGAGCCGTCACTGGCGAGCCTTGAGCTTTGTGGTCGTCCAGATACTTGCGGAAGGTGCATGCAAAGCATGATAAAGAAGGAGAGGCTACAGATGTACTTGGTCAATGATGGCTGTCTGGTGGTTGGTGTAGGCAGAGTTAAAAGGTCCTCCTGGTTTGGGTCACTTGGCTGGTTGGAGGCGCATAGCCCAGTGCTACCTAGTCCAGCAGTACCTCGACTGGTCTCTCCCGCGTCTTGAGGGTCAATCTTCAAGACTTGTACATTCACAGCTCGCTCACAGATAAGTTGTGCGATTCGATCTCCTCTTTTGAAGTTGACTGGTTGGGTGCTGTGGTTGTGTAGAATGACATGGGCTGGTCCTCGGTAGTTGCTGTCAAGAACACCTCCAAGTACATCAATTCCATGGCGTAAAGCTAATCCACTTCGGCCCTTAATATGTCCATAGGTGTGAAGTGGTACTATTATCTGTAGTCTCAGGTTGATGCCAATAGTTTCTCCAGGTGGTACGGTGTAATCATCGGGAGTTATCAGGTCAACTCCTATGTCATCTGGGTGAGCTTTCTCTGGTAGTATGGCACTGGGGTCAAGTTGGGCCACTTGGAGTACAGTGTGTCCACTGGCAAGCGTTTGACGGTCTTCATCATCGAAAGGTGATTGTAGTTCATCTTCCAGCTGTTGACGTTCCAGTGGGTCTAGGTCAGTAGCCAAATCAAAATCCATTGCCCACTGAGTCTGAACCAATGGTTTGTTCCTACTCTCCTTATCCCATGTGAGCTTTGATGGGATTATATGGAAAACTTGTTGTGCATAATAATCACATGCTCCATCGCTTAGTGGGGTAAAGGCTCCTTGTAAGGTGAATCCTTTGTAGTTAGGGCAATCTGCCAGGTGGTTGTGTTCCAGCACTGTGCAGTCTGGTTCGTTGCAAATAGGTAATGAAATCCAGGTGGTGACCCAGTCACACGCACTAAAGTCGGCAGAGAACCATTCCCGAGCTATTTCGCAAATGACTTGGTCGCCTGGTTTGTAGGTACTGAGAAGTAGTTGCCGGCTGTGATGAGGTACATAGAATGTTCCATTGTCAGGTAAAATAAATCCTATATCTTGGTTGATAGCTTGTAGTGTTTCCTTTCCCAGAGAAGGATCCATGCAAAAGTCGCGGTCTTCCTGGTGCATTATCTTGGCCATGATGGTTATTCGTTCAATCGATTTCAGTGCTTGTCGTATAGCAGTCAGGACTGCAATTGGCTGGTCCTTTAGCCGCTTGTAGATAACTTCCGATCCCAACATTTCGTCATACTTAGAAGTAATTTCTGGGTTGGTATATGCTGATACAGCTTTTGCCATTGAGTGGTGATATTTCAGGTGGCTTGGGGATATGTTTGGTTTGGGATTTAGTGGGTCACTAAGTAGCTTGATTAGACGATAGTAAAGTATGGAAGTAGTGGGCATGGTCTGGTTGGTAGTGGTAGTACGTTGGCCATGCACAGTATGGGCACCTGTGTTGTTTCCAAGAAATCCATCGTTGAAAAGAGATCTTAGCCCATAATCTGGGTTATCTTCAATCGCTCGGACTAGTTCCAAGCGCTCCAGGGCCAGATCCTTAACCCCCTTCTCAACCGTTCGCAGGGCATTCCAGATAGCGTTGCGAACAGGTCGTAGTACATAATTGTCTCCAATCTGTCGGGACAGTATGTGAAGTTTTTCTGCCGATGGTCTGGATTCCAGGTATAGTAATACAGCATCAAATCCTTCTGGTTGTCCACTGCGGTGACTGATAGCCCAATTCATGGATTTACAGTTCTCTTTGCTTATCATCGGATCGTTAGAAGTAGTTTGCTCTGGCCAGATTGTTGCAGTGTCAATGAATTTTGAGTTACCTCCTGAGTGCGACATAGTTAGTGGTTGATTTTGGCCTTCTACAGTACTGTTCGTGTTCGTGGGTGCACCTTCATTTTCTTCTATCTCCTCATTGCTTCTATTTTTCAATTCCAACTGGGCCGAAAATTCAAATCCATCAAATTCCTCCGGTTGTGAAGTAGGCTGTTGTAACCCAGGTTGCGGCCAGTGAGAGTTATCGACAGAGTGGGGTGGTACCTGGTCCCAATTGGACCCGTCACTCCTGATAGGTGATGCTTGTCCAAATGGTACTTGTCCCCGAAGCTCACTGGGTGGAACGGCCGCTTGGCAGACGTCTGTCTCCTGGTTTGGTATAGGGGAGGGGTATTGCTCAGATTCCAAAGCCGTCACTAAGGCTGGTTCGTCCATTTCTATTCCATACAATTTTTCCATATCAATTCCATTCACATAAATTTCAAGGCCCTTTTTATCCATTTCAATTCCATTTTCCACTTCATTCTCGATATATACAGTTGGTAGGCCAATCGTATCATGTAGTGGGGTGCACTCAGGGGTCGTGTATATTTCGTCATTTGAAACGTTTGATTGATGGGTTGGTCCAGAGTTTATAGTGCTAACAGTGGATGTCAGAGGGAGGTAATTTGGAGACAAAGAAAGAGGTTGGGCTTGGATTGGTGACAGAGAAAGGGGTGGAGTTTGGGGCACAAACTCCGGCAGTCCCGCCAGGTCGTTGCTGTTGTCAGTGGCCACAGAGTTAGTTGGTATCTCAGACTCAGTATGTAGATCAGAATCTGATTGGCTGATGAGGTCAAAAGTGTTGGTCGATTCTCTTCCACGAAGCATGTGAATTGAATAGCCATTAATGTCAGTATCCTGCAGACGGGTCAATTCACGGCTAATTTCGTCCAGATAGTTCGTAGTGACAGAGTCTGTCAGGTCCATAGGCTCATCGGTAATGTTGTCCGAGTTTGGTTCAAGTTCACGGCTTTCCGAGTTATGGCTGTCATCCACAGGAAAGTCATATTGGGGTTCTGCTTCCTGAGCTCGGGCAGCATAGTTCCGTCCATAGTTCCTGTTGTAGTTAGTGATGTGTCGGTGGTCGAGTGGTTGGTGAGCTTTTTCGAGTGTGCGCGGGAAGACAGCAGAATCAACACACGGTCTTTACTATAGTCGACCGGTCAACAGGTTTAGCATTACACTAGACTGGCTCCAGCCTGTGCTGAGGCCAGGTCGCTGCGGCCCGCTATTAATAGCAACAGTGTGCCAAGGCATGTCTGATAAATGCACGTACACACAAAGCGGGCGCAGCAACAACCTACGCACTATGCGGCGATACATCAACCACCCCTCTCCTTTAAATGCGATCAAAGTATCAAGGGTAGTCGCTGGGAGAGTAGCGGCGTGGCTGACGTCCCTTGGTGGCCCTTTGCGATCGGCGTGGCAAAACTGGAGATGCTTGTTGAACTCTCTGAGGTTCTGCAGTGCACTCAGATGCAATATCTTTTGGTTCATCATCATAGATGCGTCTCATGCGGCGCGCATTCCAGAGTTGACCATTGGACAGTTTGTACATCCAGTCTCCCATCACTTTGACAACAGTGAGCGGCTCTGACCACGGACTGCGCCCTTTGAGTGTGTGAGGCCGTTTGACTCGTACTCTGTCACCGATCTTGTAAGGCCCTCTTCTGTGGATTGCGATGGCTGTTTCTGACTGGGTCCCGCTGCCATTGTTTTCTTCCTGAGCGGCTTGCGTTCTCTCTTCCCTCCTCCTTCTTGAACGCACAACTTCGAAATCCAAACGAAATTTGCGCCCAAAGAAGAGCTCTGCAGGCGAAGGAGCATTGCTTGCATGTGCCGTTGCTCGGAAATGCGCGAGTAGCTCCAGCAAACCATCGTACCATGGCAGTTGTCCTTTGGCGAACGTTTGCACTCCATGCTTGAGGTAGCGATTGAACACTTCCACAAAAGCATTCTGCTGTGGACAGTAGACCGGCGTCAACTGATGCAGAATGTCACGGCTTTCCAAAAACCGCTTGAAGAGTGCAGACACAAACTGTGGCCCATTGTCAGATATCAACTTGGCTGGATTCCCGTATCTGCTGAAGACTTCTGCCAACCACCTGGTGATTCTACCAGCTGTGATGTCAGTTGTGCAGAGCAGCTCAGGGAAACGCGAGTAGTGATCGATAATGACAACGATGTACTGCTGGTGCTTCGGTGCATCAACAAATGGACCAGTAATGTCAATCGAAACTTCCTCCCATGGTTTGTCCGGGACATGGAGGTGCATGGCGGGCATCTGCACTTTTGGGTCAGACTTTCCAGAGTCTTGACATGGTGCACAATGTCGCACAAATGCTTCGGCTTCTTTGTCCATCCCTGGCCACCAGTACATTTCTCGTAGCTTCCGTTTGAAGCGAACGATGCCAGGATGACCACTGTGTGCTCTTGTCAGGAGAGTTTTGCGCATGGAACTTGGAACGAGTATTCGGCACTTGTCTCTGCGGACTATGCATCCCTCTTCCACTGAGAGTTCGTTGCGCAGCTTATAGAACTCTACCACTGAATTTGGCACTTTGTTGCGATTCTGCGGCCAGCCTTCTGCAATGAAGCGCATGACCTCTTTGAGAACTGGATCCTCTTTTGTGCTGGCACGAAATTTTGCAACTGACAGACCCATTGAATTGACTTGCTCATTGACTGCTTTTATGCTCGGGCTAGCCTTGTCGATTAGGCGTGACAGTGCATCCGGAACATTAGCTGAGCTATCACTGCCGCTTCTATACTCCACAGTATAGTTGAAGTGACTGAGTCGGTCATGCCACCTTGCAAACTTGGCTGATTTTCGCTTGTTGCTGCACTGGTGCAACAGCGATGTCAGAGCTTGGTGGTCGGTCCGCAGTGTGAATGGGCGTCCCAACAAGAACTTCTCCCAATATTCACAAAAGAACATTGCGGCATATGCTTCCCGTTCATTGGAGGCCCAATTGCGTTCTCTGGTATCCAACGTGTGGTGTCCAAAGGCAATCGGCACTTCTTTTCCATTTTGAACTTGAGACAGCACACCACCAATGCCATAATTGGAGGCATCCGTTTGCAGAATCGTCGGAAATTGTGGATCGAAGATACCGAGCTTGAGGTCCTGACAGGCCATTGCCTTCAGCTTTTCAAATGACTTCTGGTGCGTGTCTGTCCACTTGAACTTGACACCAGCACGAGTCAATGCTCTCAATGGCTCGGAGACAGTAGTCAGCTGTGTAGGCAGGAAATCGGCATAGTAATTCAACATGCCCAGAAAACTCTGCACTTGTTTCACATTGCTCGGAGCAGGCATCTCTTGAATCGGCTTCAGATTCTTTGGGTCAGGCTTCAGTGAACCCGGGGCAATAATGTGACCCAAGAAAGGCACTGAGTCAGTAGCAATGACACACTTGTCCAGGTTGAGTCGCAGATTCTTCTTGTCAAGTCGTTGCAACACTGCTGACAGATTTGCATCATGCTCTGCCCTAGTCTTTCCAAAAACTAGGATGTCGTCAATGTATGGCTCACATCCAGATAAGCCGCTGAGAGTCTGATTCACGAGGTGTTGAAACACAGCTGCTGAATCTTTCAATCCCATTGGCAGCCGCTTGTATGCATACAATCCTTTTGGAGTGATTGTTGTCGTTAGCAGACTGCTCTCTTCATCGAGACTGGCGTTGTAATAGGCTTTGTGCAGATCGAGTTTTGAATAGACTTTCGCCTGGCACAAGCGATCATACAAGTCTCTGATGTTTGGTAGTGGATACCGGAACGGTTCAACCAGCTTGTTCAGCCCTGTCAGATCTGTCGTGATTCTGACACCGCCATCGGATTTGTCCACTGTTACCATACCATGGACACATGGTGCATTGTAGACTTTCTGCCAAATGCCCTGCTGCTCCATCAGATCAATTTCTGCCATTGCTTTGTCCCATCTGTACAGTGGAATTGAGCGCAGTTTCTGTGGAGGTGGCAGCTTCGCATTTGGAACCAACTGAACCTTGTGCTTGAACTCTGGAATTTCTCCAATGTCTGACTTCATGAGATTCTGCGTCTCCTGTAGAAGTGACAAGAGTCCAGCCTTCTTCCATTGAGACAGCTGGTCTGACCTTGTAGCCAGTGCATGAATACTGCAACTCCCCATGGGTTGCAGAGAAGCAAGGTCACAGAAGTCCTCAGCTCTCCTTTGAGACTGAGCACCCATTGTGCCATCTGTGATGCAATTTTCCAACAATTGCATTTTGATGCTTTGTAGCGCAGCATCGAAGTCTGGATAGCATCTGTTGTCACCATTGGTGTGTTCATCAGCAGTAGTTGCACACTTTACCACTGATCGCACGGTGCAAGTGCTTCCATCCAGGACGAGTTCTAGTGCAGCTATTGCATCTCTGCCGATCAGCGCTCCATACTCATCTGGCAGCACCAGCACATCCAAACGTGCTTCGCGCTGTTGGTAGGAGACTGTTGCAGGAAAAACGCCCTTCACACCATTGATTTCTGAACCATCAAAATTGGTCAGCTTCTGCTTGGCTGAGCGCAGTGGAGTGTTCGCAAAATCGTGCAGATATTGCGACCAAGTGATACCCGTGATGTCTGAACAGCTGTCAGCTTCCGCTGTAACCATCGCTGACTGTCCAAAGTCAGAGGCGATATGTACGGTACCAGTGAAAGACTTGGCCAAAGTGCTATCAATGACACGCACACGTCTCCTTCTTCTTTTGGCTCGCGAATGAACAGCTTTGGTCTGCTTAACACCGTTCTGACCCTCATCTCGGAGTTTCTTGTAACAGCACTGCTTGAAATGATTCAGCTTATGGCAGTAGGTGCACTTCTTCCCTCTGGCAGGACACTCTGAACCACCATTGTGACCCAGGCGACCACACGCTTTGCAAGCTGCCTGTGATGCTGATTCTCCCTTCTTTGAACGAGATGTGTACGGAGGCTTTCCATAACCTCCCTGACGCTGTTGTCGTAATTGCTGTTGAGTTTTCGCGACCTTGCTTGTACCCGGGGCTTGTAGGTGCGAGACATCCTGTTTTGATCGCTCATCAGCGAGTGCAACATCGGTGAACTTCTTCAGGTCAACTGTATCTTCTGTGAGCAGCTTATGTTGAGCTTCTTTGCTGGCGATTCCCTTGCACAGTTGGACAGCTACCAAGAAGTCTGCTAGATCAGTTACCAAAACCTGACCTTGACCTCCCTCTTGCACAGGAAACATCTTCATACAGTCTGCCATCAATGCCCTGAGCGCGAGTAGATACTCATCAACCGACTCACTGGAGTGTTGACATCGTGTACCAAAATCGAAGTGGGCCCGGACAGCATTGACAGGCTTGTGGAAGATGGACTGAGCGGCACGGAGGTAGTTATCGAACGTCATGTCTTGTTCTTTGTTGTAGTCTGGGTGCGCAGAGAAGAGTGTGTGGGCGTAGTCTCCCAACAATTGCAACATCACCAAATTCTTCTCCGTGTCCGACATCTTTCCATTGTCTGGCAGTCCGGTGTTGTACATCACGAAAAACGCACGCAATGACCTCTCCCACTGGGGCCACGAAAGTCGGGGCTGCTCCCCACAGAGCGGCCAGTACTCTTTCGGCTGAATGGCAGGTAGTTTTCGCGCAGCAGCCGCCATTGAAAAGACAGAATTGCTGGGCAGGTCGTTGCGGAAACAGCACACAGTTAGTTACACAACAAGTGTAAACAGTTACCGCACAGTTTGTGATCCAAATGCAGCTGAATTTCGCCGGGAAATGAACACGCTTTAAGCCCAAGTCGGCAGTCCAAAGTCGCAGCAAAATTGCACGCAAATGGCAGGCGCACAAATGCAGGCAAGTCCGGTCCACATTGCAGGCTCAGAACAGTTCACTGGCTGTAGAGGCAAGGGCAAAAATGGACGTTTGGCAACGCACTGGCACGGTGCGGTTGTTTAGCAGCAAATGTCAGTTCAACATCTTCAGAATTTGGCGCACAAATTAACACGTCGTTCGAATCGAAGTAGACACTGCTTCGCCAATTTGATGTGTCGGTGGTCGAGTGGTTGGTGAGCTTTTTCGAGTGTGCGCGGGAAGACAGCAGAATCAACACACGGTCTTTACTATAGTCGACCGGTCAACAGGTTTAGCATTACACTAGACTGGCTCCAGCCTGTGCTGAGGCCAGGTCGCTGCGGCCCGCTATTAATAGCAACAGTGTGCCAAGGCATGTCTGATAAATGCACGTACACACAAAGCGGGCGCAGCAACAACCTACGCACTATGCGGCGATACATCAGTTAGTCTGGTTGTAGCGGGTGGCTGGTGCAGAGCGGTTGGTTGGCCTCTCGTAACGGCCACCTCTGTTGGGTCGTGAGGGGGAGTTCCGATCCGATGTGCGGGGGGGCCTTACGGCCTGCGATCAGACTCGAGGTCCATTCCGCTTCCCCCATGGTTTCGTCATCTCGGACGTTGCCCTTCTTTCACTGCCAGCCACTCTAGCTATGCTGTTGGGCGCCAAGCACCAAGAGGGCGCCAGGCGCATTGACGTCGTAGTGCTGACAGCGTCCACTGCCGCCCGGCGCTGGACCTAAACCGGTATTGGCCTTGTTGTGTCGTCTCAGCCAGCACTTGACGTCAATTGATCTTTCTCCAAATTGGCATGCTGTAGGAGGAGCTTCGGTGCAACGGCAGATCCAGTTGGTTCCCATTTTATCTACTCGCTGTAAACCAGCTTTCGGTGGCCTGGGTGGAGCGTTGTGCCGACGACCAACTCTTTGCAGCAAGTAAACTTGCCGCGCCGAGAGGATGAACCACTACAACCACTAGGGATGCAGGGGCCGCCGTGACTCAGAGGCAGCAAGCTACCCACTGAGCCAACAACGCGGCGTGAGGGGGAGTTAGACTGGGGAGCAAACATCTGGGTAGGGTGCTGACTGGCAGCACTTTGAGACTGAAACGGCGGCTGTGTGGGGTCTTGACTATTTAAATTGTTGTTGTTGTAATTATTGAGTCCAGGGTTACGTCCGTTTGCTGGGTCAGTATAGCGTGGCCTATTAAAACTGTGTCTCGGGCCGCCATAACCTTGTGAATTCCTCCAATTCGACTGACCTTGCGCCGCCCAGTTATTGCACGTCCAACGCGTGTGGCCAATTCGGTGGCAGTTGTCACAGCGGGGTGCCGACTGGTTAACGAAACGCGGCCTTGATTGGCCTGGGTTGCTGAAGCGATTCGGTGGCGGCAGCGGTGCGTAACGCCCATTAAAACGCATGTCATCTGAGCGTCGTGCCGCAGGCCGTATTGCATTCTTTTGGTCCAATGCCTTGTCTACGATTGACAGTAGTTTGGATACAGTACTTTCACCTTGTGGGCTTGCGTTGCTGTTGGTGGCATCAGCAGGCTTGCTATTAGAGTTAGGCTGAGCAGTTACGAATCCAGCAAAGGCTCCTGAATCAGGAGGGGCTTGTCCAACCATTAGATATTGGGTAGATTCGATATATCTGGCTCATTCGTAGGCTGCTTGTAAAGTTTTGACTTCTGATTTGATTACCTCCGTCCGCATTGGTTCTTTCAGTCCTTTTATAAATTTTAAGCGTAAGTCTTCATCCCTCATCTTTTGGTTTTTGTCAGGCCAGGCAGATCTTGCTAACCTTTTCAAGGCAGCATAGTAGTCTGCTACAGTATCGTTTGGTTGTTGGGTACGGTAGTCGAGTTCATTTTGACAAAAGGCTGAGAAGTTTTCCGGCTGTAGGGCGTTTCGTAATTCATTACAAACGCTATCGTAATCAAGTTTTAGTTCTGCAGGTACATCTCGATAGGCTTCTTCTGCATTGCTATTCGGTGTTAATAAGCTTGGCAACATCTGCGCTCTCCATTCTGGTGCAATGCCAAGCGATACACAAGCTCTGTCATAATTACTTTTCCATTCGTCAAAGGTCATTTCGTTGGTTCCTCGTCCTGAGAAGCTGGTGACATTAGCGTGGTTTTGTAGTAGAAAAGCAGCCTTCTTTCCTTCATCTAGTTCGTTTATTCGATCCATCCGGGCTGCAACTGAGAGGTTGGCATCGTGGGTAAATTTAATGGCCTGTGTCAGTGAGGACACCAATCCGGGCAGGATTTCTAGTGCCCTCTTTGTGCTTTGGTTCATTTCCCTCTGTACCGAAGGATGTGCAAGTTCGTGGTCGTCATGGGCGACGTTGGTAGAAGCGGTGGTTGGGCCACTAGTGGTCATTTTCTTCGATTTCTGCTCTTCGGTTTGTGGCATTTGTCCAGTTGGTTTTTGGTTGATTCGTTGGTTGGTAATAGTATGGTACAGTTGAGGTTCTGGTATAGTGGTAGATTGAAGTTTTTAGTTGGACTTCTAATCCAAACACGGTTGAGTGGACGACTCCCGCCGCTGGATGCCAAATGTGACCGGAGGGACTGCCGGAGAGGGACTACGGTAAGTCGGAGAGCAAGTGAGACAAAGTTTTATTGGGTATAGTAAGAGAACTGACTGTGGTACAAAAGAATAGGCGGTTAAGTAGTCCTAAGTGGGTTAGGAATGCGGTAGTTAGTGCCCCGAAAACCTTAAGTCGTTCTAGTTTCGAAAGGTCGTTCCGTAGGCGATAATTAATGGCTTGTCCGACTCGCTCGTCTGTAGTAAAAACGCCGTTGGGTGGTACGGTAGAAAATACTTGAGTCACAAAATAGAATTATTTCATTTTTTCGTTGGCTTTAGTTTTACACTGGGAGCCGGCGCGGCTGTTTTCTATTCTGCTCGGACTACTGCAGTAGTGTATGTGATTCAGGTTAAGGTTGGCGTATATTCGCCAGACTGTAGAAAAGAGGCAGAGACTGGCGAAAAACTACTGCAGTAGTCAGTGGCGTATCCAGGATTTTGGAAAGGGGGGTGTAAAATTTTGAAAGTGCCAGGGTAAGAAAATTTAGCAAAATTAGCCTTCAAAAACGCGTTTAAAACGCATTCCGAGCTTAATTGTCACTGCACGAGAAAGCGGGCCAAAATGGCCATTTTGCGGGCCATGAGAAAGCAAAGAATTGAATGAGATTGTTGAAAATTTACATGTAGATGTAGTTTTGATAGAAAAGAACGAATTTGAAGTCCATTTTGCCCTAGCTCTCTTTCTTCGTCTGATATAGAACTACTGTTGGAAAGTCCGGGCTTTTGAAAACAGGTTCAGGTTCAGGTCAAGTCCAAGCGCAAAATTTCAGGTTCAAGTCCAGGTTCAAGTCCGGTTTAAAAAAGACCTGGACAATAGGTTCAGGTTCAAGTCCTTTTCAAGCGTGAAATTTTACGTAAATAGTTTCATTTCTGAAGTGTGCTTGCTGAAACAACAAGCCGTTTTCGAGTTATTCTATTTTTAAAAAGATTTAAAAATTTCATTTCGCCATAAAACAATTTTAAAATCGTATTTTTTTTTTAAATTGACATTTACAAAGCAAGAGCAAACCCTAAACTTATTAATAAAAGCAAAAAACCGCAACCGAATCGGTTAGAAATCACGCCACAATTTTTACAATGTAAAAACCGAAAACAGGCACGCGCTTCATAAGGCGTTTGGAGCCAAATCCTAAGCCTCAGCTGGAACAGAAGCCTATAAGCTTAAAACCAAGCTTGTAAAGTCAGGGCGGTTGGCGGGCGGGGGGAACACAACTCCTCCCCGTCTAGTGGGGGTTTGTTTCCTACTGTGCCGCGAAGTGATACTGTAACAACAATGCATCAATTTCAAGTTGTATGTCACGCATGTCACAAACAACGGACGGCGCAAATTTAAATGGCATAAAATAACAAGCAAACATGCTAATGCACAGACTGCAATATAAATTCAGCAGGTAATACAGGAAAAATCAGTTATTGAAGTAGGGAATTCTGACATTTGAAAGATACTGTTTTGAACCTGAAAATCAAGTCCATATTTAAGATTCAGGTTCAAGTCCGGCTCAAATAATATAGGTTCAGGTTCAGGTTCAAGTCCTCCAATTTCAGGTTAAAGACTTATTAATAAGTCAAGGTTCAGGTCGGACTTGCCAACAGTATATAGAACCCTGTACCTTCCAGAGTATGACAAAACTCAATGTTGCTAAATTTAAAATTTAGATACTGAAACATATGTAAAAATACACGCTGAATCTAATGGTGACATCTATTTTTTTGTTTAAAATCGAAAATTCCATTTTTTCGGAGTCTGAATTTTTTAAAGCGAAAAAAACTCAAATTTTTATCGTAGGAAAAGTCGTTTGAAAGGCTTAAAAGATGCGCCATTTTGTCCTCATTTGAATGGTATAAAGATATCTGGGGGTTGGATGGGGTAGACGGGCCACTTTGGCCGTTTGAATGCTCAAAAATCGATCATCTATATTACTTTTCCTAAAAATAAATGCCTTAGGATTAGTTTGTTCAGGTTATATGCATAACACTAATTGCAGAATGACGTTTTCATGCCCCAGATAGTTTAAACAGACCATTTGCTACTGTTTTCACATCTGCATATAGGTGTCTCCTTCTGAGGTGCGCCGTTTTGAGCATGACTTATGTGTGATACAGTAAGTGCCGACTCTTCTGTCAATTTCATGCAGAACGCAAAAGTTCAATGATTATTTTACATTTCTTTTATATTTTACTTTGTATTGTTTACTCAGTCGGTTTAATAGACACATTTTGAATTTGGACTTAATCGGATCATTAGTTAAAAATACAGGGTGTGTCAAAAAAAAACAACCCAGCAGATTTCTTTCTGTAGCAACCGCAAATCTCAACCGATTTGAATGAATCCTGCTTTAAATGAAAGATAAATAAATTCTTGAACGACTGGTATAGCTTTATTAAGATGCGTTGCTTAGTTCCTGAGATAATTGCTTTCAAAATCAAAACAGAGATTTTGGCAGTGCACAACAGAGATTAAAACAACCCAGCAGATTTTTTACTGTAGGAGCCGCAAATCTCAACCGATTTCAGTGAGTCCTATTTTATATGAAAGATAAATTAATGCTTGAACGTTCGGTGAAGCTTTTATTAAGATATGATGCTTGGTTCCTGAGATATTTGCACTCAAAGTCAAAACAGATTTTGGCTATGAACAAGAGCAATTTTTATTATTCTGTTGCACTTCATAATAAAACCGATTCCTACTGCTCAGGGCTAACGTAACGAGGTTTTTCTGGTGCCACACATGCTTGGTTACTTCATTTGTAAAAGTCTTGTTGCCACTCAGCAGTAGGAATCCGTTTTGTTGTGAAGTGCAACAGAATCGCTCTTGTTCACTGCCAAAATCTCTGTTTTGAGTTTGAAGGAAAATATCTCAGGAACTAAGCATCGTATCTTAATAGGGCCTTCACCAGTCTTTCAAGAATTTATTTATCTTTCATGTAAAGCAGGATTCATTCAAATCGGTTGATATTTGCGGTTGCTACAGCAAAAACTCTGCTGGGTTGTTTTTTTTTTGACACACCCTGTATATGACTGATTGGATAAGGTGGTTTTTAGCAATATGCGTTCCTGAATTTCTATAAAAACGACTAACTGGCACAAAGATTCCATCTCAAAAAATTGGCGGAGGCTGGCTTTTCTGGTGTGGGCAAGCCCTCAGATTTCTTGTTTTGCCAATTTCTTCTCAAAATGACAGGATGTTTTTCTAATGTGTGGTTTATTCTGCAAGGTTGGTATGTTCAACATTTTGATCCTATCAGGCTGTTGTTTTAGAGATCGGGCTGTTTGAATGCATATGCATTTCATTTGCTAGCAAAAATGACAAAAATGAAAACATTGTAGGGCTTCTACAACAACACTGCGTACATTGTAGAAACAAGTCAGTAGACAATGTGTGCAAAATACACAAGAATTTTAAAAATAATTGCAAGTAATTGGCCCAGAAACCGTTTCCATGAAAATTTGGATATGTTCCGGAAAATATTGTAATGGTGTGCAAGATTTATGCAGGTTCTGACTGCAATTTCTCCAAACCATAGTTGGTTTACCTGGTCAGAAAACTTAGTTAATGACACTTGCAATACATTTCAGAGGTCAATTGACATTCAAATCTTCACTGATACTACTTTTGATCAAAACCTGAAAACTATAATTTTCAGTTAGCAACACAGTCAAAATGGCATTTGACGACACTGTAACTCAGAAACGCTCACCATAGGCCTGAGGTTGTCCCTACTCCCTATTCTATTTTCCGCACACCATTACGATATTTTCAGGAACATATCGGTAACTTGAGGTGGGGTTTCAAGGGCTTGCGCTCATCAAGAAATGCAGCCCCTACAAATATTCATGGAAACAATTATTGGGTCAATTATTTGCAATTATTTTACAAATTCTGGTGTATTTTCCGCACATGGTCTACTTGACTTGTTTCTACAATTTACATACTGTAGTGTTGTTGTAGAAGCCCTACAATGTCTTCATTTTTGTCATTTTCTACCTAGCAAATGAAATGCATATGCATTCAAAGAGCCACATCTCATCTCTAAAACAACAGCTTGATAGGATCAAAATGTTGAACATATCAACCATGCAGAATAAACCACACCACAGAACATCGGGCCATTTCGAGAAGAAATTGGGAAAAGAAGAAATCTGAGGACTTGCCCACACCAAAAAAGCCAGCCTCCTCCAATTTTTTGAGATGTAATTGAAAGATTTATACTCAGCCTTTGCATTCCTATTGTCATTGTTTGTTTGTGTAGTCGCAATAAACTCTTCATTTTGGTGCCGAGACCGAATTGTTTTGTTGCGTTGTCTGTAATGCCGAAGTCCAAACTCATAAAACCTCTCCCTCTACTATGTATTTGCCGCCCGAAGCCGAAAGCCACTCCTCTCACTTATAATGTTTGGGCCAGTTAGTCGCATTTTTTTACAAATTCAGGAACGAAACTTGCTAATATTGCCTGTAAAACTGAGTAAACCACCTATTATTTGGTATATCAGAACATATTATTTGGTTATTATTTGAAACCATTATTTGGTATATTATCAGTCAGAACCTATCTACAATCTACATCTTGCTCATTTATTTCTCAGGAATAGCTGGTTTGAGCAATCTGTGGATATCGCCACTAGATTTATTTCGTTGTCTTCTCCCGAATACATTGGTTTAGGGGGCGTGCAAAAATTACGTAATGGCATGAGGGGGGAGGGGGGGTTCGCCAAAAGATTACTATTCATTACGGTGGGGGGAGGGGGGGTTGGCGACTTCATTACGTAATTTTTTAACGTGCAGAAATCACTAAAGTGGCCATGTTTTTGATTGTTTTGACGTCCAGTACATGTACAAATGTACATATAGTCTCGATTTGAAGCATTGGGCTTGCTTTTTCTCAATTTCACTTAGATGATCGTTTAGATTAGAGAAGGTAGCTATCGTTTGAGGCACGGTTTTCCAATTTTTCAGATGCTAAATGGCAACAGTGACCTTTGACATATTTTTAAGAGTTTATAATGGCATAGCAGTTATCAATTCGATCGTTAATACAGGGTCTGTGCGGCTTTTTCAGAGCAAAATTCCCTGACCAAAGTCAAATTTCCCTGAACAATCAGAGTGAGAACATTTTAACAAGGGTGAGAAGTTTTTAAAAATTGACATTGAAAAACGCATTTAAGCGGTATTCTGAGGGTAAAACTTCAAGTTGTAGTAGTTGTGGAAAGTCAGAAGTCCCATTTTCAAAAGGGTGGTGTGTAAAGCTTTGGTGATGACCCTTTTGGGCGAGAGATGATTCTACTGCTATCAAATTTTTCCCTCACCGGACACCAAATATCCTGACTTTTCCATGACTCTCTGACTTTTCAGGTCCCGTTATGACTCTGACTTTTCAGGTCCCGCACGAACTCTGGTTTATGACAATCGATTATCAATCAACTGATATGGCAGCAGCCCTAAAATCCATGATAAAACACTTTGGTTTCATCTTTAATAAAAAGCCACCTAATGATGGCTTCTATGTAAAACTAAGACTATACGCACTGTACTTGTACGTATTATCAATTGTCACTGCAAACAGATGTTATTTTAATAAAAACGTCATTTTACATAGAATTGAACGCAAGAATTTCGGCTGTAACTCTTCAAAAAAATGAAATTTCGGGGGGGGGGTAGCCAAATTATTACGTAATTTAGGGGAGGGGGGTCAGGAAATTATTACGGGCGATTATCAGGGGGGGAGGGGGGGTCCGAAAATGGGCAAAAACACCATTACGTAATTTTTGCACGCCCCCTTAGTGGAAATTGAACAACCGATATAGACAAAAAACCAAAACTACATATTTGGCATTTTGACCATTTTTATAAAAACCACCTTTATCCAATCAGTCATATATTTTGAACTAATGATCCGATTAAGTTCAAATTCAAAATATGTCTATTAAACCGACCGAGTAAACGATACAAAGTAAAATATAAAAGAAATGTAAAATAATCATTGAACTTTTGCGTTCTGCATGAAATTGACAGAAGAGTCGGCACTTACTGTATCACACATAAGTCATGCTCAAAATGGCGCACCTCAGAAGGAGACACCTATATGCAGATGTGAAAACAGTAGTAAATGGTCTGTTTAAACTATCTGGGGCATGAAAACGTCATTCTGCAATTAGTGTTATGCATATAACCTGAACAAACTAATCCTAAGGCATTTATTTTTAGAAAAAGTAATATAGATGATCGATTTTTGAGCATTCAAACGGCCAAAGTTTTCTTGTCCGGCCGGCCCGGTACAGGCAGAACAAGAAGAAAGAAAGAAAGAGACAGACCGCGATATCAGCTTTACTTGGCACGCCCAGCCACACTAGACAGCTTCTTGCCACACACTACCACTACTAGGCACACACACACACTAACCCCACACACACTGACACTAAGCCCACACACACTGACACTAAAACAGCCTCGGTCCGACTGACCTTCCAAAAAATCATTCGAAACTGTGAAAGGGGTGACAGCGTTGTACACACCACTATATTAAGAAATTAGACTGACCTAAAGGCACAATCAGCAAAGTACGGTATGTACCAATTCAAACAAAGGTGCCAACTAATCACAATTTTATAGCAGCTAACAACATAAAACATCAACTAATTAACAAACAGCTTTGTCATGCTCTCCCGGCACGACACGTTCGGGGCAGCAGAGGTTCCAGCACTGGGGCCCTGGCTTTCGTCATCATCGTCCTCTCGCCCGCTCCACACCATTCCATCCTCCTCGTCCTCCTCTCTCTCGTCCTCTTCTTCCAACGGCTTGGCTGGGTTGGGTGGCGGCTTGGCAGTTCTCTTCTTCTTGCCGCGTCCGCCTCGCGTGCGCTTCTTTGCTTTGAAAAGCAGCCGACTAGCCACCCACCGCTGGGAACTGACGACACGAGGACCTTGCTTTGCCTGGCTAGCCCGGACGGCCGACATCTGCTGCTGACAGAGTGACAGCACCTGCCCGAGCTCCGAGCTCATAACTTGCGGTCGATCTGGACGTGTTTGATGGTACTGGCTTTGAGCGTGACGGCGCGGGCCTTGGGTGCGTCGGAACGGGCCTCGGGTGCGACGGTACGGCCTGCCGTGAAGGTACATGGGTCGGGCGAAACAACGATCGGCCGTGTGACCCCTCCAACCGCAATTGTAGCACCGACCCGCAAAGCCACCTCTGCCACGTCCACCGGCGCGACCCCGGAACGAACCTCTGCGCTGCTCACCGCGCCAGCTGCTGCCTCTCTCCGGCAGAAACTGACGACCCACTAAAAGAGATAAAACAAATTCACAACAACTCATTTAACTGGCTTGAAAGATGCTGCGTGTAACTCTCTGTAACAACTGAATAAGAGATACATTTGAGTGCGTTCATTGGTTAAGCTCCCCTGATTCTGAATCAGGGACCTCCAGGGGAACTAAAAGTTTGACAGGTCGTTCGATTCGGGTTCCACCTGGTAAACGCAGAACAGCAGACCTCACTAAGCCATCAAGACTGTGAATGAGTTTGACAATTCGACCCATTTTCCACTGGCACCTAGGGGATGTTTCTTTAATGAGCACAACCGAGTCGAGAACAACATTGGCACCACTAGCACCCTTGGGGCTAGGATTGGAGTCGCAGCTATGAGCTTGGCGGAGATTTAAGAGGTACTCAGCGCGCCACACTTTCCAAAAAGCTTCTAGAATTCTCTGGTCTTTTGTCCAAATTTGGAGAAACTCCTTTGCAGATTTGTTTGGCAAATTCGGTCTAAAATCTGGGTCATCAAAGTCTAGCTGTGGTTGTGGCATTACAAGGTTGGGATTTACACCTAAGAAGTGGGAAGGCGTCAAGCAGTGGTCTAAAGATTGACTGAAAACGAGAGGGCGAGTGTTGAGCGTTCCTTCGATTTGAACAACAACATTGACAAGCTGCTTCAAAGTGAGAGAACATTTACCAATAACACACTTCATAGCTCGCTTGACACTTTGGATGAGTCTCTCATAAAAACCGCCCATCCAAGGAGCAAGAGCGGTGATAAATTTCCACTGAATGCCCTTGTTGGCAAGATACTGAGCAAACGTAGAGTTTTTGAATTTAGCGAGTGACCACAAAAATTGAAAATTCTTGTCGGCTAATTTGAACTGAGCAGCATTATCAGATATTACAATCTTAGGAACGCCTCTTCGACTCACAAAGCGAATGAAAGCATCGATAAAATCAGTAGTAGAGAGACTTTCGACCACTTCCAGGTGTACAGCTCGAGTCACAGCACAGGTAAAAAGAGCGACCCACACTTTAACCACACTGCCTTGAATTTTGACAAAAAGTGGACCCAAGTAATCAATGCCAACGTTGGCAAAGGGCCACGTTTTCTCAGTGCGAAAATTTGGCAAGGGAGAAAAGTCAGGAGACTGAAAAACTTGACCAAATTGACGCTTGCAGACAGAGCATCTGTGCAACACGTTTTCTGACCACTCGCTTACCATCAGGAATCCAGTACTGACTGATACCGTAACTGAGAAAGGACTTGACTTGAAAGGACTGGGCCGGCCGGACAAGAAACTGGTGCCCAAAGCAGGAATCGAACCTGCGTCGTCGCGGCCACAACGCGAAGTACTAACCACTATATTAAGAAATTAGACTGACCTAAAGGCACAATCAACAAAGTACGGTATGTACCAATTCAAACAAAGGTGCCAACTAATCACAATTTTATAGCAGCTAACAACATAAAACATCAACTAATTAACAAACAGCTTTGTCGTGCTCTCCCGGGCATGACAAAAGTGGCCCGTCTACCCCATCCAACCCCCAGATATCTTCATGCCATTCAAAAGAGGACAAAATGGCGCATCTTTTAAGCCATTCAAACGACTTTTCCTACGACAAAAATTTGAGTTTTTTTCACTTTAAATATTTCAGAGTCGGAAAAAATGGAATTTTCGATTTTAAACAAAAAAATAGAAGGCCCAATGAGATTCAGCGTGTATTTTTACATATGTTTCAGTATCTAAATTTTAAATTTAGCAACATTGGAAATAGGGTTGGTCTCAACTTTGGACGCCAATTTCTCCCGATCCAGAGCGAGTCTAGCTAAACTGAATGCATTTTCGAACTCAGCACACAAAACTGCATATAACAGTATGCTAACCACTAAGCTTTGCAGAAAAAAATTTTTTTCGAACACCTTTGAGAGGCCAAACACCCCCCCCATATCCCCCCTATACAGCACACTTTAGTGCGCTCATTTTGTTTGGCCAACTCATGCCTAGCATTTGTTAAAACATTAGCTTGGCAGGGCCTTTGCACAAAAAGTTATAAAGATTTTTCGAAAAAAAACGGAGTGGCATTTTGCGGCAATTTCGCAGTTTTCGGTGAAGATCTCGGTAACCAGCTAGGATCTGGAAACCGGAGTACCAGAATATGAAAGGCCATTGGAACAGCTACAAAACCATAGGCGAGTCGGGATCCTAGCTTAAGAAACGAATGAAGGGTGATCGTTTGAATGGAGGGTGTCAGAGCTATTAAAATGAGCCCGAAAATTGCTGCCGACCCAACTTTGAGGGGGTGTAGCTCCGGTTCCAGGGGGTTGCTGGTGGCCGGGCATGCACCGTTGGTCTTCGACTGTGCTCTATTTTAAGAGATATAAATATCAGCCGGATCCGTGAGATGACCCTGCTTGCCCCGTCTCTTCGTCACCAAAGCTGACTTTCTCGCAAAATGCATCTTAAGTGTTAAGCACTTTCGATGCAAGAGTTTTCTGACCAGGCCAGGTTCATTTGTTTGTTTATTGTGTACATTCCTAGTGGCAGCATATATATATTTTTCTCCTTTCCATACAATGGTACTTACATCAACTGCTTTTACCGTTTCTTCATAGTGTACCTTCAAACTGAATAGATAATGCTGAACTAAATCACTATAACGTTTGCCAGTATAGTAGTCTACATGTGTATTGCTTGCGTGTTTCCAGTTGCTAGTGGTCTCTTGTACAGGCAGCACCTCAACCTACATAGTAAGCATACATGCGGACTATTGATTTCTTGATGGTGTCCGTTTTGTTCATTGGCTGATCCGCAAACGGTCTGTTGGTCTGTTGTGTGTGTCAGATTTGTGTGCGCTTTACCGATTGTCTTTCTGTCTTTAGGGCAATAAAACTTTGCGTGTGTGCCACAAGGGCCAGCGCTACATACGTCTTTGCACTCTTGTTGACTCCCAGCAGTAAATCACTGAGTCACTGTAAATTAGAACAGGACTCTGTGTTACTGTTTGTAATAAACCATTGTCTTGTACATTTGCACTATCGGAGGTTTCATACAAAGCTCGGCGTGCCTCCAACAACCATTATTCAAAAGCTTAATGCTATACTTGAAGAAGAGCCGCCAAACAAAACCCAAATCTGCCAAGGTACAGCGTTTTCAAAAAGGTTCCATGTCAATTGAGAGAATGCCTGGAGGTGGCCAGCTGTGCGTTTCACATTCAGCTCTTGAATAATGATTACTAAGGCACGCTGAGCCTTCTCGAAACGTAGCGAACACTTTCCATTCGGATTTTCAGTCAAAAGCCATGATAAACAACATTACACCACTCAAAAACAGGAGAAAATCGCAGTGTGGTCAACTAGCTCACTTTAAACTCTTACAGTTCCCGACTATGTGGTTTGTTTCTAGCGGGCGACCCAACAATCGTTCGGCTATTGCGTGCTCTTTCAAGCGAGACCGAACGCTAAAAGATCCGTTTGCTCAAACGAAAGCTGGAAGTAAATTCCGGTTTTTTCTACCAACGTGTGTATGAAAATTCGAACATTAATTTCTCGAAACAGAGACAAAGTCCACAAACGGAAAAAGTGGGTTTACTTTGAGGGACACTTAAGCAACCTACACTGAAAGTTTGGTCGAAAATTTCGAGGTACCTTTTTGCAAAATTCGATTTTTTACAGGACCCCAAAATTTTCATTTCATTATAATTTGCGATCTCAACCTTCGCCGATCCTCTTCAAATTTTATAGGTACAACACCCAATATACCCAACATTATTACTGAAAATATCAGCCCGATCCGTCAACACATGTGGGAGAAATATAAGAAAGACCGAATTTGGGTGGAAAAACACGTTTTTGGCCCTAATTTGCATATTAGTGACAGGCGAGTGAAAATATTTCTCGTGTGATATTTTCTACCATAGAGCTATCGCTTTATCAAATAAAAACTATAGGTCACAATTTTTCATGTTCTGCGGTTAGTAGGGGACTACTGTTGTTTAATACCGGATTTTTCAAATGCGTATGCGTATGCGTATGCGTATACGCATTCCAATTACAAATGCGTATGAGTTTGCGTATATGCATTGCAAAAACTAATGCGTATTTTGCGTAATGCGTATGCGTAATGCGTAATCTTAGAAACACTCAGAAATTTCAGTGAACAGCTTTTTTAGTATGTTCTTAGGATCCTAACTTTATAATCTAGGTTTTTAGATACCTACTAGATAGATGCTTGAGGATGATTACTGCTCTGAAACAACTGCAGTACAGTTCCCCCGTATGCAGATTACTACGTGTTTTCAATACAGGGAAGAGACTTATGCGCTTGCCTTCACTTAGTTAGCCTATTGTCTACTTACAAAGGAAATTTAAAGAAAATTTTAATAGGATTTTTAACCACATGAATTAGACATGTATTGGCAGACAGACAATTAAAAACCTTTAATCTTCTGTTTAGGCCATAGGTGGCGGGGAGGAGCACTTGTCCGACGACCTCAGCAACATCCCGGATCTGCTGAATGACGTCCCTACCCCTCCACATCATGGAGCGCAGGGATTCGGCAGCGTACCGGTACTATTATTTTACTAGTGGATTTTGATTTCACTATTTTCTAAATTTACAACAAATTCAGCTCTTCAATTTAGTTTTTATTTTTGTTTTACTACCAAGCAGCTCCAATTTCACTAATTTTTGTTTTACTAATAATTTTACTAATTTTACCACTATTTTACTACGATTTTACTAGTCATTAGGGGCAATTTTGCATCAATATTCCTTTTCGTTTCTTTGCTAAATTATTCCCTATCACTAGAGACCTGCATGGACCGCCCTTATGAAAAAACAATCTTGGTGGTTCAGCCAGACTGAAATCCTCAAAAATGTTATGCATGGTGACCAGGCCCTGCCTGTGCAGCTCTCTCTCTACCTACAGTATCAACAATTGGTCTATTTAATTGGTGATCGGAGGACTGGGAGCCACCGGTGGTGGGGGCGCGGCAGGCGGTATTCGTCCTCCCACCAGGCCGTTCAAAGCCTGTTTCTCAGCTATTTTCTGTTGTTTCCGAGTCACATTCACAGTTTCAGTCCTGGTACCACTTGCTCGTGCGCATTCAGGAAAGAGAACAAAGGCGCCAGAACGGCAATCGGGGCGGCAGCAAGGGCCGAAAAAAGAAGGACCATCAACGCAGGGGCAGCGGCCGAGAAGACAACAACGACGAGGACACCGATCACAAGGAGCCGCCGCAAGAGTAGAGTGGGGAGTGCATTCCGGCCGACGAACCTAAATAGCTGCCCGTGTTTTTTGTTTTTAGTAAAATGTTGTTTAGTATAGAAGATTTTGGTAACTACTGTTTTTTTCTAAATTTGGATCTCTGTTATGGCGGCTTGTTGAATATTCTGCATGAGCAGCAATTAAAACCATGGTGATAGCGACTGGTACTGGGTCAGCTCCAAAATTTAGGTTGCCAGTCAGAAACTCTGCTAAACCAAACTTAAAGCGTGAAAGCAGTGTTTACTTCGTGATAAACACCCCAAAGGTCATTAGGACAGCCGAATACTGCTTCAAAAATAAGCTAGGACAGCTAATACAGTCAAAAACTGCGTCAGAAATAAGCTGGACAACTAACATAGCCAAATGACAAACTAATTTCATCAGGACATGTCATGATTTACTTCCGAAATGTTATCATTTTCTTCGGACATGTCCAAAAACCGGATATGTCCATCTATATTTATGACATTATTGTATCATAGAATTTTCACTTTACGATAGGTAAAGTTTCACTTTACGATATGTCACGAAAGTGAAGTGACATGTCACTTTTGGTGGTGTGTTACAAGGAGTTATTTTTCTGAATGAGTATACACAAATTCCAATACACGTTTGCCACTGATTGTGCACACACATACCCATTCTCAAAATCCAATACCAAACAACAGTAGTTAAAAGGTATCATAATAGGCACACGCATATTGTAGACACTCTGTTGACCAATGTTATAATCATTTTTGACAACAGTAAGCAAAACATTGTTAATCTAAGGGCACATTGGCGCTTTTGGCGAACACCACAGATTCTTCTCAGGCTGATGGTTTCTGAAAGAGAATTCTGTCTGGAGTTTAACTACACTTGACTTGACAGAGTTCAGTTACCCAATGGTGGTTGGTCTCAGTTTCATCTCAACTGTTTGGAAGCCTTGAAAGTAACCGGTGTCCGAGTTCCAAACCACCCCTGTTGGGCCCAAACCGGCATTGCAGTTGACTCCGTCCTACAGTCCATTCAAGTTTGCGTTGTGACAGGTTTCGTACCACCATCCGCCTTTGTATTCCACTGCACAATTTGTCGCATGGATGTCGTTGTCTCTGTCTTTTGTTGTAAACGCCATGTTATTGTGGTTGTGTTGGTACGTCAAAGCATTCCCTTCAGTTAAGGTCGGTTTATACTTCATTTTTCAGTAGACAATAGACAAAATTCGCATAGACAAATAGACAGTAGACAAATGACACGTTTGTCTGTCTGTGTAGACACTAAAAAAAGAAGAAAAATCAAAGAATAAAAAATGTCGCGTCTTGTTGTAATCGACCCATAGATGCACCACACCTACTTCCGGATGTCTCAAGATTGTCTGAAGGTTCCAGTGCTACAACTACACAGATTCGGGAAATGTTTGCGGACTTCATTGTGCAGGAAGGCATTGTTGAGTGGCAAGAAACCGCGATTCAGAAAGGACTCCTTTGCCCAACTGTCATTAGCTGATTGACTGTGTTCGTAGATGTACATACATACATAAATAGAATGCTTTATCAGCTATACACACCTACCAATTCAGTGCTTACTTTATGAAAAACAAGTCCACTTTATCCACTTTAGCATAATATACATTCATGACTTTTACGTTTCAGCTCCAGCTGTTTGTCCGAGGGCAGCTGTCATAACTCGTGGGCAATGAATCTTCCGTATAAGGCCCACTTGTCCTCATCCTTCAACCGACTGAGCTCGGCGTGAATAGCAGCGTTGAGCTGAGCCTCAGTAGACATGGAACTGTGAGAGCGCTTAGTGCTGCTTTTTCTGAGAACTGGCTGGCTTCCGGCATATGGTGGAGTGGGGTACTGTTGACGAAGCTGTAGGCTGGGGACCTCTACTCCTCTACTCTTGATCTACTACCAGTTCCGGCTCCACATTTTCTGTTAGCAACACTTCTGCGTCATCTTGTTGTAGAATCGCAGATTCGCCAGCCTGTTCCTCTTCAAGACCCATGTTGTCATCATACGCACGTTTTTTCAGTAAGGACGCTAAAAATCACTATTTTAAGCTGTCAAATAGCATTTTAGAGCTAAAAACAACAAAAATGACAAAAAAAGGCTTCCAAAAACACCGATTTCTCTTCAATACCAGCAGTGGAAACGCCAAATTCGGTTCAAAAAAGGCTTTTCAACGCGAATTTTAGGCTAAAAATTAGTGATTTCTGAGCCAGTTTGTTAGTACTGGGAGCCACTACTAGTACTTGTATTTTTGGGTCGGGGGCAGTGTTGTGCCGGTTGAATTTGGCTAGTTATTTAGTTAGCCACTTCTTTCCAGGCATTCTCCTTCGTTCTCAAATCGCGATAGCCAACCAACAAGATATTCCACAAGATTTCATTCTTTTGCACTTGGATGATTAATAATTTTTTTAATTCATCAGTCGCCATCGTCAAAGAATCATGAATAACACACAATAGACACAAGAGTAGACAAATGTCTTTAGGATTTTTTCTAAAGACAAATGACAGTAGACATAGACAAAAATGTTGTCTGTATAGACAGACAAAATAGACAAAAGTATAAACAGAAAAATGTCTACTTTGTCTATTATGTCTAGGTAGACAGCGAGGACATGTCTACTAGACGAAGTATAAACCGACCTTTAACACAGATTCTTTAATTGTACTGAGTTCAGTTTTTAGAGCCACATTTTATAAAACCGGGGCCGGTCCCCTATACTGTTGCATGCGTATACGCATTATGCATATCATTACGCAAAGTACGCATTGCATTTCAGAATGCATATACGCATACGCATACGCAAACGCATTTGAATTTCGTTACACAATATTATTACGCATTCTGTCAGCAGTTTGCGTATTTTTGCGTAATGCGTATTGGGTCTGAATGAATAATTGCAGTCTTTTCGAATGTCTTCAAAAATTAGCATAATTTCTTACCAAATTGCCATTTTTCGTGTGGCTAGTTGAATGTAGGTGTCAAAAAGTTTATCAGGAATTTTGTAGCTGTAGCTAAGCTCTGCCTACTATATTTAGAGAGAAACTGCTATGGCGGGAAGGAACATACATTTGCCGGAAATATCCAGAAGGGGTATGTGGCTTTTCATCAGCGGCGGGCGGCTGGAGAGTATAAAATAGCTTTCCAAAAACGGTCGCCAAAATTTTGGAGGCGAGTATGGCCGGCCGAAGGGGGTATGAGTGGGCGGAGGGGGAACGGGCCGTCGAAGAGGGCTGGACCGAAATTTTCTGTTTTCCCTAAAAAAGGTCACCAAATTTGTCCTCAAAAAAGGCCGCTAAATTTGCGGAGGCACGAGGTTGGGGCAGCAGGGGCGTTTGGCCGGCGAGGAGGGCCGCTCACCCCGGCCCACATAAGGGAAGGAAACACTGGGCAAATTCTTGAATTCTTAGTCTCCACGGCTTTGGTGGCATCGTTGTATGCCCAGGCTATCTCTTAGTGCTTCCAATACATGTCTAATTCATGTGGTTAAAAATCCTATTAAAATTTTCTTTAAATTTCCTTTGTAAGTAGACAATAGGCTAACTAAGTGAAGGCAAGCGCATAAGTCTCTTCCCTGTATTGAAAACACGTAGTAATCTGCATACGGGGGAACTGTACTGCAGTTGTTTCAGAGCAGTAATCATCCTCAAGCATCTATCTAGTAGGTATCTAAAAACCTAGATTATAAAGTTAGGATCCTAAGAACATACTAAAAAAGCTGTTCACTGACATTTCTGAGTGTTTCTAAGATTACGCATTATGCATACGCATTACACAAAATACGCATTAGTTTTTGCAATACGTATACGCAAACTCATACGCATTTGTAATTGGAATGCGTATACGCATACGCATACGCATACGCATTTGAAAAATCCGGTATTAAACAACAGTAGTCCCCTACTAACCGCGGAACATGAAAAATTGTGACCTATAGTTTTTATTTGATAAATCGATAGCTCTATGGTAGAAAATATCACACGAGAAATATTTTCACTCGCCTGTCACTAATATGCAAATTAGGGCCAAAAACGTGTTTTTCCACCCAAATTCGGTCTTTCATATATTTCTCCCACATGTGTTGACGGATCGGGCTGATATTTTCAGTAATAATGTTGGGTGTATTGGGTGTTGTACCTATAAAATTTGAAGAGGATCGGCAAAGGTTGAGATCGCAAATTATAATGAAATGCAAATTTTGGGGTCCTGTAAAAAATCGAATTTTGCAAAAAAGGTACCTCGAAATTTTCGACCAAACTTTCAGTGTAGGTTGCTTAAGTGTCCCTCAAAGTAAACCCACTTTTTCCGTTTGTGGACTTTGTCTCTGTTTCGAGAAATTAATGTTCGAATTTTCATACACACGTTGGTAGAAAAAACCGGAATTTACTTCCAGCTTTCATTTGAGCAAACGGATCTTTTAGCGTTCAGTCTCGCTTGAAAGAGCGCGCAATAGCCGAACGATTGTTGGGTCGCCCGCTAGAAACAAACCACATAGTCGGGAACTGTAAGAGTTTAAAGTGAGCTAGTTGACCACACTGCGATTTTCTCCTGTTTTTGAGTGGTGTAATGTTGTTTATCATGGCTTTTGACTCAAAATCCGAATGGAAAGTGTTCGCTACGTTTCGAGAAGGCTCAGCGTGCCTTAGTAACCATTATTCAAGAGCTGAATGTGAGACGCACAGCTGGCCACCTCCAGGCATTCTCTCAATTGACATGGAACCTTTTTGAAAACGCTGTACCTTGGCAGATTTGGGTTTTGTTTGGCGGCTCTTCTTCAAGTATAGCATTAAGCTTTTGAATAATGGTTGTTAGAGGCACGCCGAGCTTTGTATGAAACCTCCGATAGTGCAAATGTACAAGACAATGGTTTATTACAAACAGTAACACAGAGTCCTGTTCTAATTTACAGTGACTCAGTGATTTACTGCTGGGAGTCAACAAGAGTGCAAAGACGTATGTAGCGCTGGCCCTTGTGGCACACACGCAAAGTTTTATTACCCTAAAGACAGAAAGACAATCGGTAAAGCGCACACAAATCTGACACACACAACAGAACAACAAACCGTTTGCGGATCAGCCAATGAACAAAACGGACACCGTCAAGAAATCAATAGTCCGCATGTATGCTTACAATGTAGGTTGAGGTGCTGCCTGTACAAGAGACCACTAGCAACTGTAAACACACAAGCAATACACATGTAGACTACTATACTGGAAAACGTTATAGTGATTTAGTTCAGCATTATCTATTCAGTTTGAAGGTACACTATGAAGAAACGGTAAAAGCAGTGGATGTAAGTACCATTGTATGGAAAGGAGAAAAATATATTTATGCTGCCACTAGGAATGTACACAATAAACAAACAAATGAACCTGGCCTGGTCAGAAAACTCTTGCATCGAAAGTGCTTGACACTTAAACTGGAGGTTTTTGGCTGCAGTATAAGAGTCGAATTTCACCGAACCAAAGCAAACTCCTAAAGTGTGAAAAGGGGTGCATGTTGCGTGTCATACAAGTGTAGGGATGGGCACGAAAATTAAATCGGGGATTTTTAAATTTTGTATCGAATACGAATACGAAAATTAGAGAAATATGGAAACGAAAATTAAACGAATACGAAAATTAAATACAGCTAATACGAAAATTAATTTTCGTTACGAATTTTAATTTACGTTTCACGTATGCTAGCAATAAATCAGCTGAATTATTAGCAATTTAATGGATTCAAAACATACAAAAGCATTTTCACTGTAACAATGCAATGTCCAAAGCATTTTTGGGGTTGTTGAACAAGTATTATAGAAAGCATTTTAAACTTAGTTAACCCAGGGAACTTGTTCATCTTGGTGCAATTAATGTCACTGTTAACTCCAACCATACACACTTTCTTGAGTCAGTATTTTACACACACAACGCTTGACTGTCCACTACTGTTATTTTACTAGTGGATTTTTATTTTACTATTTACTAAATTTACTACAAATTCAGCCTGTCAATTTAATTTTTATTTTATTTTACTACCAAGCAGCTCCGATTTTACTAATTTTTGTTTTACTAATAATTCTACTAATTTTACTACTATTTTACTACTATTTTACTAGTAATAACGTGGAATTTTGAATCAATGATGTCAAGATATTGTGAATAATTGATGTTGGTCCAAATATTTGCTAAATTTGATCATGATGCGAAGTTCTCCAGAAGTGTAGACACAAAAACGTGTGAAATTCGACTGACAAAAGTGCGCCCACACATCTATTATTGTAAAATTGATCAAGAATTTGGCTGGAATTCATCAAAAACTAGTAAAATAGTAGTAAAATTTCCATTTTACTATTGACGGTCTTTGTTAATTTAATTTAATTTTTACTTTACTATTGGCTCTTAATTTTACTTTTTACTAGTATTTTACTACCAGTAAAATACCACTAGTATTACTAATTTTTGTTTTACTGTACTATAGTAAAATAACAGTACTGTCCACTTAGGGACAATCTCTTGATTCGAAGCTCATACTACATAGGTAAGGTAGCATCTGCAATCGCAATGTATGTATGTATGTTCAATATCGGCATGAAGAAGGATTTCGTTACAAATACAACGATCAAAACAGGCTAGCGTTAGCGAAAAATCGTTCTGTACACAATTTGTGCATTCACAACTGATATTTAAGGCTTTATTTTAATGCTGAAAGGCCTAAAATGGGTCCCTATTTGCAGTCTGTAACTTACCATGAAAATACGAAAATTCATTTTTGTGGAGGAAAATGAACTTGTATTGTCGTAACGAAAATTAATTTTCGTACTCGTACAAATACGAATTAGGCATTTTGATTTTCGTATCGACTAACGAATACGAAAATTAAAATGGGCAAATATTGATTTAAGGGGCCGTTCATAAACGACGTCGTTCCAGAGGGGGGAGGGGGGGTCGGCTGAAATGCGACGATAGACGACGCACCAGGAGGGGGAGGGGGTTAGCAAAAAACGACGTCGCTTTTTTCGGAATTTTAGGGTACTTCAATTACATTATTTTCGATTTATGCACATTCTATCAAACGTTTCTCCATACAGAAAAGCTTCCCAGAGTGGTTGTAGGGATTTATTCTATTGATTGTGCAGTATGGTAACAAGAAAACGTCACAGTACTCTATGTACTGCCGTTTTATTGGGGGGGGGGGTAAACCGAAAACGACGTCGCCGTAGGGGGGGGGGGTCCCCAAGAAACGACGCAAGGCGATTTTGGGGGGAGGGGGGGTCCGAAAAATCGGGATTTTGGAACGACGTCGTTTATGAACGGCCCCTAACGAATACGAAATTCAAACAGATTTAATTTTTGTGCCCATCCCTATACAAGCGTACTTGTCCAAGAATTAAAGAAATTCGGCTTTCATATTTTACGGGAACAATCGATTTTTTGATGCACATTAATTTCTAAGGGGTGGTGTCAAGATAGAGTGCGAAACTCGCCATTTTCTCTGCACAATCTCGCTATTTTCTCGCCATTTTTTCGCTATTTTCTCTGCATTTTCTCGCTATTTTTTCTGGTCTGCAGTCGGTCGGAACAGGTGTAGCGAGTTTTTGATTGACAGCTAAGGCCTACTCAAGTGGCTCATATGACAGGTATTGAGTGAGGGCTAGATGTATCTGGTGGCCGCCTGCTACCGCTCCACTTGTTAAAGATGCCGCCCTTCTGTTAGCCAGACACCAGAATCGTCCCTTTGTGTTTGAGAGCCTATCTCTTTGACTGCATATGCTTGCCTGTGTCCGTTTGATGACATAGTCATTATTGACAGTTATGAGTAGCGTACCACAGGGGTATATGGTAGGTATACTCCCTTAGCGGTGCAGGTAGTCAGGAAAAATTGGGCGAAAATAAGAGAAACGAATAGATTATGACTTTATTTTATGCTCAGATAATGCGTTTAATAGGTGTTTTGACAGCTAATTATTCAAAACGTTATTGTCTGCCAAAGCTTCTATCCAACTATAAAAAATAGGCTTCTTGAAATTACTAAAACTGTACATTTTTGTTAATTTTGCCTCGAGAATAGCTTTTAAATGTGTTTTTGAAGGTTAAAATTTTCCAAATTTTCCCGCCGGGTTTGGGCAGCCACCGGGCGAACCAGAGAACTCCAAAAGTTTACATCCTCCGTTGCCGTTTCCCTGCCCGGTACGCCACTGACGACTGACAGACAGTTAATTTGACGGACGCATCCCCAATTATACAAGAATAACAGGAATGGGGTACCCGGTCATGCTCACGTTCACCTGTAAATTGATCTAAAACCTCGCGTTGAGGAGACATAGAAATGGCGCAAACAAAATACAATCGTTCCGTAGCAAGACTAAACAGACCGCAAGTGTTTATGGTGTCATTGGGATCAGCGCTCTCTGAACCTTCGTCACCTGTGTGAATGTGTGGTGGCCAAGCAAGATAATGTTTGCAATAAGCCGGGGTCCTCTCCGGCCCTGTGTAGCAGACACCAGCAGATGGGCTAGTTGGCCTGTCATCTGACCTGGGCTGTGGTTACGCAATTGACCAGTAAGCCATGATTGACCTGTCAGATTTGATTGGCACCATAGCGAAAAAATAGCGAGAAAATGGCGAGAAATTAGCGAGATTATAGCGAGAAAATAGAGAGAAAACAGCGAGATTTTGGCGAGAAAATAGCGAGTTTCGCACTCTATCTTGACACCACCCCTAAGCAAAAAGAAGATGATCTCGTTACATTTCGCTAAAAGATCCGTCTGTTCAAAGGAAAGCTGAAAGCAAATTCCGGATTTTTCTACCAACGTGTGCATGAAAATTCCAACATTAATTTCTCAAAACAGAGACAAAGTCCACAAACGGAAAAAGAGGGTTACTTTGAGGCAGGGATGTGAGGTGGGAAAAAAACACCGAAAAAAAAAACTGTTTTTTTCCGGAAAAAAACCGGTTTTTTTCCTAAGGGTCGGAAAAAAACATAAATCGCGGAAAAAAACTCAAGCTAAAAATAGCTAATTTACGTCATTTTTCGTTTAAAAAATGGACTTTTGCTATGTATAATAGGCCATACAACTGTTAGAAAGACAACAAAAAAGACCAAATTTGGCATGAAAAAACAAAAATGCAAACTGCTGTAAGAAAATTTGCATATAGCGTTATTTATGGAACCTGTCAGGCACTGTTTCATGCCTGTTTCGTGATTTATATCAATGTAACACGTGTATTTAGGTATGGCCAATGGTTTTCAAAAATTCACGCTACAGCAAGAACATTATGCTAAAACCGTCGATAACATGACCGGATGCGATAATTTACGCAAAAAACCGCACTTGACTCCATGAAAAATTAGAAAAATGCGATCTAAAAGCGTCCGTCTGCGAAGAACTTTTGTATGGCGCACTTGGTACCATTTTTAATTATGGGCAACAGATTTGAATAACTCGCGCTACAAGCAAAATTTACGCTAAAACGGCAATAGCATGACCGGATGCGATTATTTACGCAAAAAAACCGTACATAATTTCATGAAGAATTGGAGAAATGCGGGTTCAAAACAGCCGCGTGGATCGAATCGCGTAAATTAGTGTTTATAACTTGGTCGCCGTCCCAGCGATGGCTGATTTTCTATGGCGCGTGTTACGAAGGTGAAACCAACTTGATTGTTTAAAATCTACTAGAAAGATGTGAATATTCGTCGCCCAGCTAAATTAATGCAAATAAGTGTGATTGCAACTGTTGGGTACAATAAAAGGCTGAAATGGCAAAAATTTAGGGTTACAGAAACTTCAACATCGTTTGTGGGGTTAACGGCAAAGAGCAGAGAGCAAATTCTTATATCATTCGAAAGTCTGAAGTCTACTGTACACGGAACCGACTGAACATCTTGCGCCGAATTCGTCGTTTTTTTACAAGAACGAGGAACATGAAAAAAATCCACGAAAATGCTCATTTTCAGTAGTTAAGAAAGAATCAAATTTGTGGGGACCATGCCGAAGTGCGGAAAGAAAAAAAGCGGTGCTATATAGGTAACGAGTTGCGCTGATTTTAAAGCCGGTTGAACAAAATTTGAATCAACTCTCCTTTTAGCAGAAAATGGCCTTTGAAAAACGACGAATTCAGTTTTCGAGAGGAAAATGCCCTTTAACGCCCGAATTATGATTCAAAGTGCATCTTATTCGATAGCTCACACTCTGTTTCATATTAATGCATCACATCCCCCTATCAATAACGGAACACAAAAAAGCATTTGCGCTTGAAGTTGCAAAAACCGTTTTGGACCACTTTTTGGCTGTGATTTTGTATATTCTATTCGGCGCGGCGCGACCGTGCTTTGGCCATCCCTAGTGTATTTCTGGTCTAACAAGACTGAGGAAGGCGCTAGAAAGCGTTAGGAATCATAAAACCAGCCTAGGATACTCAGAACTTGGGCTGGAGTTTTTTTCCGCGATTTAGGAAAAAAACCGGAAAAAAACCGGAAAAAAAACTGGAAAAAACAGGCCGAGGTTTTTTTCGGAAAAATATACAACCCTGCTTTGAGGGACATTTAAGCAACCTACACTGAAAGTTTGGTGGAAAATTTCGAGGTATCTTTTTTTGCAAAATTCGACTTTTTACCAGAACCCAAAAAATTATAATTCGCGATCTCAACCTTGGCCGATCCTCTTAAAATTTTATAGGTAAAACACCCAATATACCTATCATTATTTCTGAAAATATCAGCCCGATCTGTCGATGCACGCGGTAGAAATAAAAGAAACACCGAATTTGGCTGGAAAAACATGTTTTCGGCCCTAATTTGCATATTAGTGACAATCGAGTGAAAATATTTGTCATGTGTTATTTTCTACCATAGACCTATCAATTTATCAAATAAAAACTATAGGTCAGAATTTTTCATGTTCCGCGACCTGCCCCGGTTTTATAAAATGTGGCTCTTAAAATTGAGTTGGTTTTACCAGCAACTCCGCCTTCAAAAGCGCCCAGCTCAGAGGTGAATGTGGATAAATCGGTCAGTCTGAATTTAGCGTAGTTAGCGTCCAAGTGGCACTTCTCTCCAGTTTCTTTCAGGTCTACCAGCAGTTTGTAGTCTTTTTGGTTGGTTAGATAGTATAACACTGTGTTGCCTGCAAATACATACTATTATCTAACTGTTTCTATATGCTCAATAGATATGATTGCAGCCCGAAAATTATGAATTTATGATTTGAGTCACGTAAATGAAACCGAATTAATTGATAAAGCAAAACTGAATAGACGTATTTATTAGGTCTACAATCAACCAGTACCAAGCCAATACTCTCCATCTGGAGAGCCAAACCCATCTGAGTATTCTTGCCAACTTCTGTAGAAGTCAACTAAGCCATCTTGTCTTTTTTGAAACGCCTGAAAATATTCTGTGAAGTTATGCAAATCTACTAGGAGTATAACTGACCAACCAACCACCTCCAAGGGTGTACATGTCACAGTAAACGGAGATATTGCATGGAACATTTGCTGGTGCAGCAGTACAATCAGGAAAAAGACTGATGTTGTAAACTCCACTAGGTGCAAGTGGCAGTTGTGCTTTGATTTCTGCACAGTCACTTACTAAAACTTGTATTTGTATAATGAATAAATAGTTGTTGTTTACAGTTTTGAGGAACTGGAGAGCAAACACCCAACAGGTTTCCGATCCAGACTCCGAAATGACACACAAATGTCTGGTTAGTGTGGTTAGTGTCATTGTTAGTTGTATCAAACACAAAACCATCTCTACAGTGCAACTCCACTGTTGAACCATGAGCGCTGGTGTCTCGGTCAGGAAGCATGTGAAACTGTTGGAAATGCTTTAACAAGCTAGTCTTTCTGCATGCTAAACATTAGGTGTATGTTAGTGGGCTATATTAAATCTGATACAAATCAATAGTTCCCTTTAGGTTGACAGGAGCTCAGTGTACCAGTCCAGAGGTTATTTACGCAGGTCAGTTTGTTCAAATTTGGCTGTGAAGCAGCATGGCCACTGTTGCAGTGAAGAACCGCTTCGGATGATGATCTAATAACTGCCCTTCCATTCGTTACTGCTGGAAGGTCATTCTGTGCACACGCTGAAAATGTACCTGTTTTTTCTAAATCACCAGAGAATTTACCTGGCTGGTCTCTACTTTTTGCTAGAGTGAACTTATTCCCAAGGAAGAGGACAAAAATAAGAAAGCGCAAAACCGGTGGTAACATGTTGCTGCGCTGGCTGCTGCAAAGCTAATCGAGTTGTATAGCTCTCTCCCTTGTACTAAGCAGCACACACAAAAGGAGCTTTTAGGTTGATAATGGATTTAATGCTTCTTTTACGACACTTATCGATTTGGATGCAAATTGAGAGCTAGCATAGAACGCAATATTATCTTTCATTGAATCAGTTGATTATGGTATGAGAAATAACTACAGTATAGATAAAAAAATGTCCCATCGCTTTTTCGGCCTTCACTCAAACGTTTCGTTCTCAGTCATTTCTTCACCGATTTGGCTCAAATTTTCAGCAAAAATTAACAACGTGGTTGGCTAAATATTCTGTAAGTGTGGTGCCAAAATTCCGACTCATACTGGTTTTATAACCCGAAAACTAGGAATGAGGGTGGTCCACGCAAATTTAATTTTTTTCGGTAATACAAGGAGTACAGGCCTGAAACTTGCAGGAATGATTGGTGTTGCTATTGGGCATAACATACTAAGCGGGCAGCCCAGTAGCTCAAAGGGAACTAAAATGGGCGAATGCGTATACGCATTCCAACTACAAATGCGTATGAGTTTGCGTATACGCATTGCAAAAACTAATGCGTATTTTGCGTAATGCATATGCGTAATGCGTAATCCTGAAACATTGTGAAATTTCACTAAACAAGCTATTTTGACACTTCTACTATTATTATGCTCTTAGTTTTCTAACTTTGTAATCTAGGCCTTTTAGATGCATACTAGAGGCCTGAGAATGATTGCTGCCCTAAAACAATTTCAATACATATACATGTACATACATACATAATGTTTGTGCGTTTCCCTTCACTAATTTAGCCGAATGTTCATTTCCAAAAGAAACCTAAAGAAATTTTAAATAGCATTTTCAAACATATAAACTAAACATAACAGTTGAAGCAGTAACAGGTCATACATGTAACAGACTTAGGCCAGATCTCCGAGACGATTTTCCCAACTGACACTGCCAGGGAGACTCAATTTTTTGAGCAAATTTTTGCGATTTTTAATTTTGCAATAGCAAAAATAGTCTGAAAACTGCACTTTTTAGCTGTATTTCAGCCTAAATCAGCGGTTTTTGTAAGTTTTTTAGTGCCCAACCTCCTCCCAAAGTTTTGGCTCAGACTCCTTCCCCGCCAGCGCCAGACCCCCAACACCCTGCCCCCTTCGGCGGATGACCTGTTACACTTGTGCAACAGATGCTACGCAAAACCCTGGAGACTAACAATTCCAGGATTTGGCTGGCAATTCCTTCCCGCCATAAAAGTTTCCCTCTTTCCAAACAGAGTAGGCACAGCATAGCTAAAGCTTTCCAATTTCTCACAAAAATTGTTGGTACCTGCCTTCACACTAGCTACATACATGAAAAATCACAATTTGGTGAGAAGTTGAACTAATTTTTGCAACACACTCGAAAAGACAGCTATTTTTAGACCCAATACGCATTACGCAAAAATACGCAAACTTTTGGCAGAATGCGTAATAATATTGCGTAACAAAATTCAAATGCGTATGCGTATGCGCATACGCATTCTGAAATGCAATGCGTACTTTGCGTAATGATATGCGTAATGCGTATACACATGCAACAGTATAAGGGACCCCTCCCCGACCAGTTAATATGCGGGAAAAGTACCTAGATTTACTTTACCTAGTTGCTGGTTACTCTATTTTACCTAGATTTTACTTTACCTAGTTTTAAATCCACATAACTAGGTACTTCTAGGTAGAACAAGTTTACCTAGTTTGATATTTGCAGTTTTCCGTGGCTTTTTCAGTCAACAAACCTTCAAATTTCCGGCTTTCCCACAATTACAGTGGCCCAGAGAATGAATTTCTGACTTATTTGATCAATAAAATACAAATATTTACTTGAAATATGTCAAATTTCGTAAATTTTAACTCCACTAACTTCATCATTGTTCTATTGCACCAAAAATATTATTTTGACTTGATTTTGAGCGTTTTTTGGTTTACCTAGTATTACCTAGTTTTTCTGGGCTTTACCTAGTAATACTTTACCTAGTTTCTTAGCTGAGAACTTTACCTAGTATTATTTTACCTAGTTTTTTATGTGACAACTTTACCTAGTATTAATTTACCTAGTTTCAAATTTTCAATATGCACCACACTGGCCCGGCCCGTGCAGGTCTCTAGTAGATATCCTCATAAAGCCTTCAAATGGCCTAAGTAACTCGATTTAAAACCTATCCAAGGTTGCAAGCAGCTAGTGTTGTTATGACTACTAGTCAAAGTCAAAGTCATAGTTTGACTACCTTTGTCACCATAAATACGCAGTCAAACGAAGACCAGGTAGTCAAACCGTTTGACTATGACTACATTTTCTTATAAACAGCAGGCTTTTCAAGCATATTTTCCACATTTTTATGGTTCGCAACTAAATATTTTATAAATTTGTTTCATTTTTAGCTCTTTAGAAGACAAACTACCCTTTTCTCCAAAATTGTGGACTGATAACAGGTGTCAGTCAGCAAATCTCTGCTTGATGCAACGCAAATTACACAGTTTCGTCAGGCGAAAATTAAGACATGCAGTACAATACCTCTCTTATGGAGCAAAGAAGAACAAGAGAAGAATAAAGAACTACTTTGATTTTACACCAAACTAAAGTGGGTATTTGTCTATTTTTGCGGCGTCTTTCCAAAAGATGTTTTTTACATTGAAATTTTTGGGTTAATTTTTTCTGTTAGCTAACTAATGTTTACTGATTACTTCAAAGTAAACGATTTGTGGACTGAATCAAAGGCATTTGACATTTTGACTGAGTAGTATAGTACATGACACCCTAGACCGTATTTTGGACTTGTCAGAGAAATCCAAAACGTAGAAATCCAATACGTAGAAGTCCAAAATAGGGTCTACGGTATCATGTACTAGACTACTACTTTAGGCTCGGTCTGAACACGGAACGCAGTCGATGATAACGGTCAGAATTCATCGGTGGACGCAAACTTTACCAATACGATGTACAATACTTTTAGTTTGTTGTTTGCAACACTTTCTAGTTTAGCGCATTGCGAAAAGTGCAAAATATGAAGGCTTAGTTCGATTTCAGCCGCAAAATTCAAACTATTCACCGGTGTCCGACCGTCACCCTCTTCGACGCGGATTAGATTTTGCTGCTGGAACACCGGGAGAGCCTGTCTGTCCACAGTATGCAGCAGCATAGAGTTTGATGTTTACATTCTAATTATATTGACTAGTCTGTTTTCAGGGTAGTCATTGAAATGGAACAAGTGTAATTTCGTTTCATTCGCTGTTATATTGTTATGACCGAATTGTTAAGACAAATAGTAAATCTATGCACTAAATGTACTGTACATACAACCCGTTTATGCGAGTCGCTGAGAAATCGTTTCAAAAATTTTGTCTCAAACTAAGACATTTTTTCAGCCTTAGGTCGGGATAAGTTCGACGAGCCATTAATTCCGGTTTCTGTCTGTCTGTTATATACAGAAAAGTGACTAGCGCCACCCGCGCACTATACCTGTATAAGGCGCTCATCTATGATCGGTTTCTTCGGTTAGCTAGCTAGCTAGCTAGTTAGCCTAGGTACTGGTATTTATTTTTAATGTCTGTTCCGGTCTTTTGACAGATGTCGACCGCTACTAGACCGACCTATTCCACCACCGCACCCGCTATGTACTGTATATTTGTACGGTTCTCTAAAACGGTTCCCGTTCTCTGCTGCTGCTGGTATAACAAATGATTTAAAAAAACCGACTATTCTACGTAGCGCCGCCCAGTATATAAAAGGTTTCATTTGCAGAAGGCGATTAGTCGCCTAGTGTACACTGGGCGCGATGCCATCGTTAACGCGGTCGCAGGAGAAGATGTTTCACAGACTCTTTTTAATTCTCTACGTAGATCGATTGCGCAATGTGTTGAAATCGATGGTCAGCTCGCTCTGCCCAAGCTGTAGCCTATCCGTACCCGATCGATGGGAGGAAGAGTATAGGCGAGACTATAAACTACTGCGCCGATGCGACTGTCCCACCACTATGGCTCGAGCCTTTGAACAATGCGGAGCGACATCTCGTTTGAAATTGGCTGAATTGGAAGAACAGTGGTTGGTCATGAGACGATGGTGGGATATCGTTGTGCTGGAATTGAAAAAAGCTGAGGAAGGAATAGAATTTGTTTGTGCGAACGATTGCTACGCCAAGTTGGATGCAGACGCCGAGTGGAAAAACGAATTGCACCAAACTATTCGAACCACCGACTATGATGAAGTGTTGAATGAAAACGATCTGTTAAATGAATGTCGAATAATGTTTTCACAAGAATGATAACATTTTTATTCTAACTCTTCGTCTAACGGTTCGCTAAATACAAAATCCGGCGCCAACAGTTTACGTTTGACATAAAACGGTTGTAGTCCCGTACGCCGACTGCTGGTCGTAAAGATGGAAGTTTTCATGGGCGCGGTACGGAAAGACCTGTTTGTACACTCGACCGGTTCGCCTTCGTAGAGCGCTCGTTTGAATACTTCATAGCGCAGGATGTTTTTGTTTGTTCTAACCGAAACGCCTTTGGCAGCGTGCTTGACCGTATTTCCCGTCTCATCGGCCATGATATAGCATTTAGCCGATAGACCTATGAAAGCTTTCGCTTTCTTTTCAGTTTTGAATAAACCTGGAGTACGTTTGGAGTAGGCTTCCGCCTCCGCCGTCCGCTCATCAACCACGAATTTATACTTTTCTCGCTCGTATTGTTGACGCAGATGAGGAAGTACCAGATCGCGTTCCGGCTCTTCGCTAGCCCAACTCACCAGAACGCTGTCGGTGTCGGTGGCGCAGATCGTTAGCTTGTCTGTGTTGAAGTACTTGAGCAGAAAACTGTGTACAAACCGTAGGATGTTAAGCTTCGCCGCTCCGAATACAGCCACGGCTATCTGAATAGGCATATCGAATTTGTACACTTTCGGCCGCAGTTGTACTTCGGCGAACTCTTCTCCCAGCTCCAGATGACTTTTGTAGTTCGGTCCATTTACTAACAGTTCTAACCGATCCGAGTCGACGATACGATGTTCGCTTCGTTTTTCGGGGTTGTAAGCGAATTTTCCCCACGCGCTAGCACCCATATGTTTTGCGATATTGCTCACGATAGTGTTCTTTTCTCGATCGCCCTCCCGTCTCATCTCCGCTATTTCCGTTTCGAACGCTTTGAATGGAAAGTGATGGCCTTGAAACTGAATCACTCTGTGCACCGCCACGATACGCACCCCGATCTGACATATGTAGCGCAACAGCGGAGTGTACATCAGCACTTCTTTTCCAGTCATACAAGCTACCAAGTTTTTTCGCGGTTTTTTAACCATATCGATTCCGTAGGCTTCACCCATCTCGGCTATTTCATCGGGTACCATTCGTCTGTTTATGTTGATGTGTCGAATGATGGGTGGAAAGAGTTTCAGTTTTTCATAGTTCGGATGCGTTGGATCGCATTCTACATCAACCAGCGCGAATCCAAAAACTCCCCCGTTTTGAATCAGACGGATTATCTCCATTTCTGACAATGTTTGCGTGTTCGCACCGAACCGTTGCGGTCCTAACATCCAATCTCGGACGAACTGTTTCAGTTGAATGTGAGTGCCGAGCAATCGTTTAAAATCGCACTCTCTCATCACCACCAGACGATTGTGATTGCTCTCCCAGACTTCATTTCTCTTCTCGGTTTTAGCTTTCATTTCTCCATATGTTTTACCAGTGACAGGACTGATCTCCTCATCCTTCAACCGACTCACTGGACATTCGGAACTGGTACAACCGTGTGTGTGACAACCGTCGTACTCGTAGATAGTATCGATCTCCGCCGAATAACCATCCGGACGCATCTGTCTATCGTGATAGAACACGGGTTCTCCTCCGTTCAGCTTGTGTCTAATGTATCGACCGGTGCATTCCGCCTCCCAGTCCAACCACTGAATAGCGGTAGTAGCGCGTTTTTCACCCATGAGCTCCGGCGCGAACATCCTTTCTTTTCTGCGAACCAGGTATGGACCAACGGGCATTTCCGAAGCCAACGCCGCCAAATACTGACTGTTGGCATCTAGGCTTTCCACGAACGCGGTTTTAGCGGTTGTACGCTGGTTCATGTAGGTAACGTTCGCCTCTTGATGACGTGTAAAGATTTCAGCCAGTCCACCCGTTATCCCCTTCTCTCTCAACAGTTGCAGAGTTTCTTCGTCCGGTACCATAAAGTGAACGTTGTGAGGAGCGTACTTCAACAACACCGGGACCATAGCAGATTGTATGGTGCAGTGATTGGAGAACAGGTCCACTCCGTACTCTCTCCACTTTTGCAACAACGTTTCCAAAGCCGGAACCATACACAGACAGTCGATTTTCACGTACTCCATCAGCCAATCGTACAAACTACGACACCCGGACTCTATCCAGAGTCTGACAAATTCTCTATAGTTCTGTTCTATTTCTTCATCGGTGTTGCCCAACGTGTTCTTAGAGGTCATGTCGCTCAGAAAGTCTTCTATGTTAGGAATTCCAAAATTGTGCAGATCATCGACATTGTCGATCCGTTTCAACACCTCATAAGGAAACCACGCCTTGTCTATTTTTTCCATTTGAGCATTGGTTCCATTATTCGCTGTTGTGGAGAAGCTGGCCACGAAATCTCGCAAACTCAGCGATTGACCACCCATATAGTTGAGAACGTCCAGTACGCGCAGTTTATCGGTCAGCAGCGCGTCGTATCTGCTAGCTCCCTGTTTCAAGATGAAGTTTATGCCATCGTCTCGAGTCCACAAAGCGGTTGGATCTTCGTCTTCCTTCGATTCATCATCATCATCATCATCATCGCCATCACTATCATCGATTGCGACGAAATTGTAGTTGTACCGCTCCAACAATGGTAGCAGATGATCGCGCATCAGCGGAATGTCGTAGGATCGTCCGTTGAAAGAGATCAAGTTTATACGGCTCAAATAGCCGACGAGCTTCTTCTTTAATCGTTTCACACGCGCGACATACTGTTCTTGCGACTGCACACCTTGCAACATGTGCGCGATATCATCCAATGTAGTCAACAAATAACCGGCGCGTTGACAGTTCAACTCTCGCGATTTCATTCTCCATTCTTCCACTTGCTCGAAAAATTCTCTCAAATACTGATTACCTTCTTCTTCTTCCTCTCCACCCACCGACCGATTTATGAAAAGTCTAACCCGTTCATTGGGTAGGTTGGTTGCGGCGCAAAGTACCAGCGGTTTGTGTTGATATTCATAGACAGTTTTTGTGGTAAACGCGTCCTCCAACTTTTCCATCTTAGATTCTGCGTCGAATACGATGAAGTATGGTTGAAAAATGTGTGATGGATCGTTTACCACCACTCCGACCTTTTCCAATTCTTCTGCGATGCTCGATTGTCGTCGGTATTGACCGGATTTGACCACGGTTCGCGAACCGCCTTTACACTGCTGTTCGTGCCAGAGTCGATCGCGCTTGCGTCGGGAAAACTTGGTACATTCGTTACACTGAAATCCGCCCAAGAATTTGTCTTCCTCTCCCGGTTTGATCAGGCAAAAATGACGATTCTTGAACACCATCACCTGGCAGACACCTTTCGTTTTACCCAACTGAGGTTGTCGGGTCAATGCGTATTTTCCATCGCGGGGGTCTATAGTATAGACTTTTATGCCCAAATCGAACAGATCTTCGACCAGCTCCAGTTCTCCGATTGACACTCCGCGGAAGTTGGCGGTTGAAATCTGACGGTTTTCACAGTAAACGCGAACCAATCGCTTAGCCTCTGATTCACAGTTCTGCGGGTTTTTTTTGGTTAGGAACACCGCCAAACATCGAAATAGACATAGGCCATCGTTGAGTAGGTTCTTCCCATTACTGTTGGTGACGAAACAGTACAAGTCTTTGCGTTTGGTTAGACTATCGGGAAAATCGTTGGCTGACAAGGCTCCGCGCAATGGAAAACTTTGCAGCGGTGTGACGACGAACTGAACGCTAGTAGATTGAAAGTAGACGTAACGCGAGTTGGGAACCTGCTGTAACAGATGCTCTCGAAAATCCTTTCTAGAAATATTCTCCACAGCGGTATCGATGTCGTTAGGTTTGTGAATGATGATAGGTCTGTCCAGCAGAGCGGTGTTAGCTCCCGGATGGTAGAAGTAAATGTTGTTTGTCACTCTATCGAACAGTATCATCCCGGCGCGAATGTTGACTTTGAAAACTCGACCGCGACCTGCGTAGGAACTCTGACGTTGGTAGACGCGATTCAACAGTTTAGAGATTAGACCGGGTGTTAGGGAGGTGGTTCGAAAATTGTAGACATCCACTGTTCGATAGTGTCTTTCTTTGGTTCGAATTTCGGGCCAGTACTGTTTGGTCAACTGCACGACTTCTTCATCCTGAATCGGATCGTCTTCTCTGGACCGATTCTTTTTAGCCGTGGCCAAAGGTTTGGGAGCTATCGTCTGTTTTCGTTTTCTGCTGCTGTCAGCAGTAGTAGTAGTAGTATCCATTGTTGTGGTAGCTAGCTAGCTAGCTACAGAATTTGTAGCTGGAGAGAGTGAGAGAGACAGCTACGTAATCGAACAG
>JASANB010001724.1:0-14641 GCA_030248155.1 Sabatieria punctata
TTAAGCATCGGCTAAACGTTTGTCAAAAATGCTTGACTTGGTGGTGAGTAAAAAAAGCTGCGTAACAGTTAAAGCGGAAGGTCAACATTGAGCATTACAGTGAACAAATAGACTTGCACAAAAAATTGAGTCCAACAAAGTATTTCTCAGATAAAAATAATTTAAATATAATGAAAAATGCCATACGGCAGGTAGGAGAGCAAAAAACTGACTTCTTCACACTGTCGCTGAGCTCCACTGAAAGTACATCAAATCTGAATAAAAATTGTGCTAGAAATCTTTACTAGCGAAGGAGCTACTACTGTATATATGAATCTAAAACTCATCATAGTCAGGGTCGTGGCAATCTGTTGATCCAAAATCCCCTGACATGCCCCCGATTTTGCCTGCCCAACCAGATGCGAGGAAATTTTGAAAATTGCGTTTGAAAGGCAGTCTGAGCATACAACTAACAGTTTTAGTTGTTTGAAGAGGTTTGGTTGGGCCGCCCAACCAGGGCTAAAATTTTCTAAAAAATCAACCTTCAAAAACGCGTAAGAAAGGCATTCTGACCACAGAACTAACAGGTTTAGTAGTTTGAAGAGGTTGGTTGGGCCGTCCAACCAGGGCGAGAAAATTTTTGAAAAATTACCCTTAACGCACTGATATGGTCTGAATTACATGCGCTTTCATTGCTGCTTCTACAACCTACTGAATGCATGTTTTTATGTAGTGACGCACCGCAATTTCCGCTGATAAGTCCCAAAATCCCATGACAAATTTTAAATCCCCTGACCGAATCCGAACCCTGATAGTATTGGGGGAATTGAAATGCCGTTGTTGAACACAGTAACCGAGACTACATTGTATCTCTTTCGCTCGAAAGGAGCATCACATTGGTTCCACAGTACAGTAGTATATTCGTACGCGCTACTGTTGCTAAGTAAATTATAATTATAATTTTAATTATACTTTTTAGAAATTTACTAATACAAGTAAATTATAGTTTGAATTATATTAAAAGTGAATTTTTGCCTTAAGTAAATTATAAGTATAATTTCAATTAATTTTTTTAGAAATTTACAATTTATAATACAAGTAAATTATATTTCAAATTAATTTACTTAGAAACAATAGTACGCGCGCATGTAGGTATAGACCAATAATAACGAGGTATTTAAAAAGATTTATCGTACTGACGCTACACAAGGAAATATGTAATCACACCATACGGCAATATCGTATCAAGTGTAAAGTGCCCGAACAGAGTTGCGTCAGTACTCCAATCTACCAGAGAGAATTTGCGACCAGACGCACTAGCACAGATCACACACTAAAATAGAAGAAGTAAAGTGAAAATCGGTACCGGAAGATCAGAAGAGATCATACACCGAAATAGGAGAAATAAAGTGAAAATTGGTACCGGAAGAACAGCAGAGATCATACACTAAAATAGAAGAAATAAAGTGAAAATTGGCACCGGAAGAAACTTGAATTGCAGCTTGAAACTGAGGCCTAAAGTTAGGGTGCTCGGTGGATGGGGGGAATGGTCCGCGTACCGAGGTGTCCAAATGTGCCCCATATAATTTTCCAAATAAAATTTCGTGAAATTTAAACTACGGCCTAGGTGGGGTTCCGAATCTTAAGAACCATTTTTCCGTACCAGGTTGGGGGTCCGAATTCGGTGGGGGTCCGGGGGTCCGGGGATCCGAATCCATATTACCCTTCTAACGACAACAACCGCGTCGGGGTGGGGAGATCACTCGAATTGCAAATTTTGAACACAGACGACCGTATGTGGGATCTAATGACTGCTGACGATCGCTTGATTATTATTTTACACATCAACATCTAATTACTGCATGTTATATTCAGCTTTACCTCAGATACGTGTTTTTAGTCTCGGAACAAATCCTGTAAAACGTGCGCACCCAAATTGTAAATCTTTAACAAAGATGACCGAATACGGTCAAATAACTGCATTTTAATCCTAGGTTACTGTTTTACACACTAACACACCAGTATCTAATCTACAACCAATTACTATGTATGTACATGCTACGTCAGATTACGCACTGTCGTCATATCGCCTTACTTCATCGATAGAGCGGCCAATTACCCCCGGAACCCCACTTGGAAAATTTGCTATAAAATTGATACGCATAGACCATAGACATACATTCGTGCCCAAGGTCGGATCGGTAGACCATTACCCTAGCCTAGCTACAGAATAAGCACAGTTAGAAAGATTGGAATCGAAACCCCAGGACGGTGGCCCATTTTAAAAGACAATCATCACTATGAAAAAAATAGAAAAGTTTTCTCGGGCATCTTTTCAAAGATAGCTACCAATTTTACTATGCAAGTAGGTAGGTCTACCTTAGATGCACAGTTCGGCGCATAGAGATCCTTGAACAAAAAATAAAAAAGGAACAAATAAAAGTGCGCTGTCGCGACCTCCACTTACTAAAACAATCGTAGCATTCATTCATACAATTCGCAGGGTGACAGTAGAGCTGAGAGACATCGAAACAAAAAGAACTGTGCTACAACGAAAGCGTGCTGCGCTGACTTCAAAGCCACAGTATTCTTCCGTTTTCATTGGTCCTGACCTGACTCCGTGGAAAGCGAAACAGGCTTTCGACCTGCGACTTGAGCTGAAAAAGCGGCGTAGCGAGGGAGAGACTGCCTTATTTATTTATTGACTACAACACACTCCAAATTCGGAAGCTTCGTTGATCTTAAATCTATGATTTTTTGTTCTGTTGTTGGCTTTGTTTTATTGGCCGTATAGTCAGTAATGGCGATCGCGTGCCTGTTGCCCTGAGATTTCTCTCTTGGTAACACAGAAATACAACTACAAATTCGAGTCCGCCGACAGATACAGTGTGTGTAATGTATGACATATAGACTGTATGTCTGTCCAAGAGCATATGGTAAATATGACAAGTTGCTAGCTATTGAGCATAAGTATACAAGAGCATATGGTAAATATGACAAGTTGCTAGCTATTGAGCATAAGTATACAAGAGCATATGGTAAATATGACAAGTTGCTAGCTATTGAGCATAAGTATACAAGAGCATATGGCAAATATGACAAGTTGCTAGCTATTGAGCATAAGTATACAAGAGCATATGGTAAATATGACAAGTTGCTAGCTATTGAGCATAAGTATACAAGAGCATATGGTAAATATGACAAGTTGCTAGCTATTGAGCATAAGTATACAAGAGCATATGGTAAATATGACAAGTTGCTAGCTATTGAGCATAAGTATACAAGAGCATATGGTAAATATGACAAGTTGCTAGCTATTGAGCATAAGTATACAAGAGCATATGGTAAATATGACAAGTTGCTAGCTATTGAGCATAAGTATACAAGAGCATATGGTAAATATGACAAGTTGCTAGCTATTGAGCATAAGTATACAAGAGCATATGGTAAATATGACAAGTTGCTAGCTATTGAGCATAAGTATACAAGAGCATATGGTAAATATGACAAGTTGCTAGCTATTGAGCATAAGTATACAAGAGCATATGGTAAATATGACAAGTTGCTAGCTATTGAGCATAAGTATACAAGAGCATATGGTAAATATGACAAGTTGCTAGCTATTGAGCATAAGTATACAAGAGCATATGGTAAATATGACAAGTTGCTAGCTATTGAGCATAAGTATACAAGAGCATATGGTAAATATGACAAGTTGCTAGCTATTGAGCATAAGTATACAAGAGCATATGGTAAATATGACAAGTTGCTAGCAATTGAGCATAAGTATACAAGAGCATATGGTAAATATGACAAGTTGCTAGCTATTGAGCATAAGTATACAAGAGCATATGGTAAATATGACAAGTTGCTAGCTATTGAGCATAAGTATACAAGAGCTTATGGTAAATATGACAAGTTGCTAGCTATTGAGCATAAGTATAAAAGTCTTCTTCCAAAAACAAGAAACACTAATTGGCGCATAAATGCTCCGTAGTGGGGCGGCCTATTATGGAACGGGCGACCTGTATTGTTGCGAGATCAATAAATGTGGTGTTGAGTTTAAACTACGGCCGGGCCAGGATTGCGTTTACTGAAGTGTTCGCGGATGCCAAAAACGACAAACCACACGATTACCAAGCGATTTTTTTGTTAATTCAGCTAAGTCACGCAACCACCAATCTGACAATCTAAAAGTGGTTGGTCAGCGGGTTGTCATTGAGAGAGACATCACACTAGGGCTTCCCGGCACACTGGTTGTTTCACACCCATACTCATTGAATTACAGAAAAAAATTGAAGTTTCCGTGGACCACCCTAAATTTTCGTTTTTGGGCAATAAAGCCGGAACGAGTTGGAATTTTCGCACCAAACTTGGAAAGTATCTATGCAATGATATTCTTAATTAATCCTGAAAATTTGAGCCAAATCGATAAAGAAATGACCGAGAACCAATCGGTTAAGTTCGAAAACAAGGGTAGAGATATTTTGGCCCATAGTCTACTTTAGTAAGAAAGAACATAATTTTTTCAATCTACAAATTTCGTTGAAAAGTCACAGTTCCTAATTACATCAAAAAGATCAGCGACTCTGTTCAAGGCGTAAGTAAGTATATGGTAAACAACCTCTCAGAGACTCGAACAAACCAAAACTGATCACCACAAGTGGAGTTAGAACATTTCAACCAGGTCAAGGAAAAAGGATAGCTAGGTTTTCATTAGGGCGGCCCCCATACATCTCGCAAATTTTAAATAGTGGTTACTGGTAGGAGGCACCCCATGCTTTGTGTGAGTCTCAGTATACATTTTCCGTTCCGAATTTGAGGTAAAAATCCATAAAAAACAAAAATCCTGAAAAACAGGAGAAATCGCAGTGTGCTGAACTCGCTCACTTTAAATGTTTACAGTACCCGACGCTGTGGTTTGCTCTTGACCGGTCACCACCAATCTATCGGCCATTGCGCACTCTCTCAACTGAAACCGAAAGCTAAACAATCCGTCAACTCTAACTAAAGCTGGAAGTAAATTCCCGTATTTTTAACAACCTACGTATAAGTTTTTGTACTGTATGTCGCAAAATGTTTAATTTTATGCTGATTTTATTAAGAATTGTTTTATTTACAGATGCTGAGCGTGTAAAATAAAATAAAGTCTTATACATACATAAGAAACAAAGTTGGGCGTTTGAGATTAGCCGCTTGCGTCAATCGTCAAAATGCGTCAGCCACATCTCTTTTCAACCGACTTTCCACTGGTTGGTTTAGTGAAAGAAGTTTCCGAATGCCGGCTTAACCCAGCTGTCTGTGTACACGTGCAAGGTCAATTGCATATAATCGGATGGTGTACTGAAACTGAGCTACAATTGTACTAGAACTAGGAGAAGTGCCCAGAACTTCTGGCTGTACGTATAATAGGTACTGCTGCAAGAAACGATCGGTTTGCTAGATGTCACCTAGAGTGTAGAATAGTGAAGTTTACTAGTGTGATAGGAGTGAGATAAGAGCTAATACAGACTAACGAGTTATCATTGCCACAGCCAGTGTGGGGTCAGTACTTAAGGGCACGGTGGAAATGCTGCTGTAGTTGGCGTCCTTGAACATCTTGACGATAGCAGAGAAAGGCGGTCTCAGCTCGGCTTCTTCTAGCCAGCACTTGTACATTACGTCTCTGACGGCCATCGGCATTCTGTCCGGCGCTGCCATACGGTAACTTTGGCCAATCACAGCGCGCGCCACTTCGGCGGCCGTCATTCCTGGGTACGGGTCTGCGCCTTGACTGAAAATCTCCCAAACGGTCACTCCGTAGGCCCAGACGTCAGATTTGTTGGTGAAAATGTGCGACTTGATAGTTTCCGGGGCCAACCACTTGATGGCCAACTTCTGCGAGGCGCTCAACTTGTATTCACCGGCTTTAGTGGAGAGTCCGAAGTCAGAAATCTTGATAGTCCTGTGTTCGTTGATCAAACAATTACGAGCGGCGATGTCTCTATGTATGCAGCCTTGTCTGTGCAGATAAGCCAGTCCCTGGGCGGCACCATCACAAAAAACAGCTAACTGACCGGCCGATAAATCGGGATTCTTCTTTGTGTATTTGTCCAAACTTCCACCACTCACCAACTCCATCACGATCAGAATAGGCTCTTGGTCGGCGGCCACTCCAAAAAACTTGACAACGTTGGGGTGGTCGTAGTTGCGCATCAGTCGCGTCTCCTTCATCATCTCCTCTATCTGGGCTTTGTTGATCACTCCTGCACGACTCTGCTTCACCGCCACTTGCGTCTTCCGTCCATCTGGCAGTGTCAGCACCGCCCTACTCACGTCTCCGAAAGCCCCCTCTCCCAACTTCTCCTGTATCTCGATCTGATGTCTCTGCAGCTCCCAGGAGGCGCGGCCCACCGCTCGCAGCAGTCTGATAAGTGTGTTGTCGCTCAACGGCTTGTTCCTCGTCTGATAGAACGACACCAGGCGCGGTATTGTCGAAAACTCCGGTTCCATCGATCCTCGCAACTTGAATCCACTGTCTGTCTGCTCAATTAGGTAATGGCGTTGCGTGTCCCAAAAACAAGAGAGGCAGTATTTGCGCGCGCCCTCCGCCTCCGTGTATCGCACCAAAAAGTCTCCGTTCGTTCTCAGCAGCTGGTTAACATCTTCTCTCGGCAGCAGTCCGTGGTAGTAGTCCTCCTCCTCCAGTTTCACATCCGCCGGTATTTCTGGCCGCGACTCAGACCGTCTCTTCTTGCGACTCCTTCTGCTCTTATTTCTGCCCGACATCAGTAGCACACAATAAAACACTATACACAACAATGATGTCACTCCTGCGCACTATCCGCATTTACACAACTCTTCTGTAGCTTCCATCCAACTAATCAGGAACAGTCTTCAGAAAAAACCGACTCTTCTTCTGTCCACTTTTTTACTCGTTGGCTGCGTACGTATGATATCTGTGATATCAGTACATAAATATAACGGGCCGGGCATGGCTGCCAGGTTGGGAATTTTCCTTCTATGGAGTTTTTGATACAGGATTGGAGGAAAAATTTGCGATTGCAGTTGTAGAGGGGCCTGAGCTCGGGGGCTGGTTGCATAAAAGTGGCTAACTGTTAGACTAGTCTAAGGGCTAAAGTAAAGACAGGTCTAAATTCCCATAGACTGATCCCATAGACCAAGCTTTAGCTATTCAAGAGCTACATTTTGGTATAAAATATTCAAGATTTGAGAGGTAGGTTTTTTGAGAAAATAGACTTTGATTGTACAAAACCTGAAAAAAATGGCCAACTTTCAGTGTGCTCGAAAATGTCGTAAACGATTCCTAGCCTTTAAATCGTAATTGGGACTTTAAAAATTGGGGCTTTTAGGTAACTTTTCGAGCAGATTAAGAATTTTTAGTCCAAATTGTTTTCGATGAAAAAATTTTTTTCGTCCTCATTTGGAGCCCCTAGTACGACTGAACCCCCCTCTATACATATTTTTTTATTTTAGAATTTCGTAGCGCTATTCAAGAGCTACATTTTGGTATAAAATATTCAAGATTTGAGAGGTAGGTTTTTGAGAAAATTGACTTTGAATGTACAAAATCGGTCAAGCGTCATCTGATGGTCAATCAGCGACATCTTCTTGAGGACAAAACGTTCATTCGACATGACCTGACTGCTATGCAGCGACAAGAAGACCGGGCTCTTCGCAAACAACTCTCTGACATTCGCGAATCCTTTCCGTCCCGTTCTTTCGTCATCAGAGACAGTCGAATCATGGAGAAAGTTCGAACGCCATCCAGACATACCACTCCTACTCTTACTCGGGCGATAAACTTTACTTTACTTTACTTTACTTTACTTTACTTTACTTTACTTTACTTTACTTTACTTTACTTTACTTTACTTTACTTTACTTTACTTTACTTTACTTTACTTTACTTTACTTTACTTTACTTTACTTTACTTTACTTTACTTTACTTTACTTTACTTTACTTTACTTTACTTTACTTTACTTTACTTTACTTTACTTTACTTTACTTTACTTTACTTTACTTTACTTTCAAAGCTTTTCATCCGGAAAACTAAAAAGACCCAGGCAATGTAAGTATCTGTCTTTTGTCTTGATCAATGCTCACTCTCTTGTCAATAAGTTAGCTAGCTTCAGTGGCGTATCCAGGGGGGTGTAAGGTGTGTACACCCCCCTTTGCGGTGGAGGTAGGAAGAAAAAGTCTGTCAAAAATATAAGAAACTAATGAATTATGTACTAAAAGTGTCTATTTTGTGCTCAGAATGCCTTCTAAATGCGTTTTTGAAGGCCAAATTCTCAAAATTTTCTCGCCCTGGTCGGGCAGAAGCCCAACCAGGCCATTATAAACTACTAAAACTTGTAATTTCTGTTAATTTTAAGCTCGGAATGCGTTTTAAACGCGTTTTTGAAGGCTAATTTTGCTAAATTTTCTTACCCAGGCACTTTCAAAATTTTACACCCCCTTTCCAAAATCCTGGTACGCCACTGGCTAGCTTTGAATTTATGCTTTCTAATGAGTACACAGTAATAGTGTTGTTTGCGTAACTGAAACGTGGTTCTCTGAAAACATCTCTTCTGCCTCTCTAAGCAACTGTGGTTTTTCTGTGTTCCGTCGGGAACGCTCAGAGAAGCGTGGTGGTGGAGTTTTAGTTCTGATACCAGTCAGCGTACCTTGCACCTTCCTTGCGTGCATTCTCCGAGTCACTTCCCAACTTGGATGCTATTGTGTGTGACCTCAGTTTAGGCTCTCGTTTTATTCGGCTGTGCGCGGTTTATCGCCCTCCCAATCAAAATGATTCTGGCTGGTCCGATTATAGACTTCCTGAACAAAGTAATAGAGGACGATAAACCTACGTACACTGCTTGTTGGAGACTTTAATTTACCTCATATTGATTGGGAATTAGATCTGGCCCTTCCTAATGCCTTACCTGTTGAACGTGCATTACTGAATTTCTTTGCTGTTAGTGGTTTCTCCCAGACAGTGTACGAGCCAACTCGCAATAATCACTACATGTATAGAGGGGGGTTCCAGTCGAGCTAGGGGGATCCAAAGGAGGGCGAAAAATTTTTAATCGAAAACAATTTTGGACTAAAAATTCTTGATCTGCTTCGAAAAGTTACCTAAAAGCCCCAATTTTTAACATGCATTTTGCGAGAAAGTCAACTTAGCTTTAAGGGAACGAGGTCAAGCAACTTTTTTTCCCCGATCCGGCTGGTGTCGAAATATGTCAAAATAGATACCAAACGAACACCAACGGTGCATGTTCGAACATCGGGGACCCCCTAGAACCTGAGCTGTACCCCCTCAAAGTTGGGTCACCAGCTACTTTTTGACCAATTTTTTTGTGTCTGACAGTCTCAACTCAAACGATCACCATTCTCTCATTTCTCTAGATACAGAATTGGTCTGCACATGGTTCGATAGCTCTAAGGGTGGCCTTTCTAGCGCTCTACCCCAGGCTTCCGGAACCTACCCAGTTAGCGAGATATTCTCGAAAAACTGAAAAATTTCCGAAAAACACTGCCTCATTTTTTTCCGAAAAATCGTTATAACTTCTGCCAGATATGCGTCGTCCGTTAGATATTTTAGATAATGATACAACACTAAAGGCCAAACAAAATTAACATATTTCGGATCCAAATTGTGGTTGGTGGGGGGGGTGTTTTGCGATTTGAAGACTGTCGAAAAAAATTTTTTGCTCATAATCAAAAACAAACCAGTCAGTCTGATGCAGGTTGACCCGTTGATTCCGAATATGCACTCGGATCGGCTGGATTCCTTCTGGTTCGGGAGTTATTGACCTCCAAATTCTTGACAGACAATATTTCTCGAGTGGCACTCCTCATTAGCATGAGTAAGAAGCGTGCTGAAAAGCAGTTTTTCTTATGCAGTTTTTGCTGCTGATTCTGAAAATAGCTATATTTTCTCTCTGCGATGCCGATTTTGGAAGATATGGCCATTTTAAGAATTTGCAAGGAAAATGTATGAACTTTGCATGCCATAGCAGTTTGAAAGGTGACTCAGTTCAGACATGTGTTGGGCACAGACCCATGCAATTTGCTTCATCTAATGCAGTTTTTCACGCTGATTCTGAAAATGAGAGCCGTTTTTCAATATGCCCGCTCCCACATGAGTTATTGCCTCCTGGTGCCCTGTCATTTATGTCATAAGTGACTGATCAAGGAAATTCATGAAATGGCTCCTACTAGGTGTAGTTTTCTTCGCTGATTCTGAATATGACGCTATTTTTGCGGTACAACCACTGGCCCGTGACTTATGGCCTTCTAAAGTTTTATCAACATCCATGGTTTCTGGAGGGGTCATCTTGAAATAGACAATCATTGTTCCTGCACTTGTAAAGGGAATCATGTATCAGTAAATAGTCTACCTGACCTATTTTGAGCCGCTGATTTCAAAAATTACCATAGTTTTACCCTGGAAGAACCCAATTTTCTGATACAACCCTCCACAATTATGACACAACAATATGACTGAATCATAAAAACCAGAGCCTGAAGAAGAGAGGTAAGGTCATTTTTTAAATCAGCGGCTCAAAATAGGTCAGGTAGACCATTTACTGTTACATGATTCCCTTTGAAAGTGCTGGAACAATGATTATCTATTTCAAGATGACCCCACCGGAAACCATGGGTATCGATAAAACTTTAGAAGGCCATAAGTCACGGGCCAGTGGTTGTACCGCAAAAATAGCGTCATATTCAGAATCAGCGAAGAAAACTACACCTAGTAGGAGCCATTTCATGAATTTCCTTGATCAGTCACTTATGACATAAATGACAGGGCACCAGGAGGCAATAACTCATGTGGGAGCGGGCATATTGAAAAACGGCTCTCATTTTCAGAATCAGCGTGAAAAACTGCATTAGATGAAGCAAATTGCATGGGTCTGTGCCCAACACATGTCTGAACTGAGTCACCTTTCAAACTGCTATGGCATGCAAAGTTCATACATTTTCCTTGCAAATTCTTAAAATGGCCATATCTTCCAAAATCGGCATCGCAGAGAGAAAATATAGCTATTTTCAGAATCAGCAGCAAAAACTGCATAAGAAAAACTGCTTTTCAGCACGCTTCTTACTCATGCTAATGAGGAGTGCCACTCGAGAAATATTGTCTGTCAAGAATTTGGAGGTCAATAACTCCCGAACCAGAAGGAATCCAGCCGATCCGAGTGCATATTCGGAATCAACGGGTCAACCTGCATCAGACTGACTGGTTTGTTTTTGATTCTAAGCAAAAAAATTTTTTTCGACAGTCTTCAAATCGCAAAACACCCCCCCCACCAACCACAATTTGGATCCGAAATATGTTAATTTTGTTTGGCCTTTAGTGTTGTATCATTATCTAAAATATCTAACGGACGACGCATATCTGGCAGAAGTTATAACGATTTTTCGGAAAAAAATCAGGCAGTGTTTTTCGGAAATTTTTTAGTTTTTCGAGAATATCTCGCTAACCGGGTACGTTCCGGAAGCCTGGGGGTAGAGCGCTAGAAAGGCCACCCTTAGAGCTATCGAACCATGTGCAGACCAATTCTGTATCTAGAGAAATGAGAGAATGGTGATCGTTTGAGTTGAGACTGTCAGACACAAAAAAATTGGTCAAAAAGTGGCTGGTGACCCAACTTTGAGGGGGTACAGCTCAGGTTCTAGGGGGTCCCCGATGTTCGAACATGCACCGTTGGTGTTCGTTTGGTATCTATTTTAACATATTTCGACACCAGCCGGATCCGGGAAAAAAAGTTGCTTGACCTTCCTAAGTTGACTTTCTCGCAAAATGCATGTTAAGTCCCAACCCTTGTCAGTAAGAAAGAAATTCAAGTTGGAAATTTGCATCCCATACATACAGGGTGTCTCAAAAAAAATGATCACATTTCTTTTTACTGCCATTTCCGTAAATTTTGACCAAATAGGCTGAAATTTGGACCATAGGTGCCAAAAGTCGGGCAATTTTATGTGTTAAAGTTTGGTGCACTAGGCTTGACTCAATCCCGAGAAATTTAAAAAAGAAAAATTTGGTTATTTCTATTGGGAAAAGGCGGTCACCGAAAAATGGAAACATTTCTTTTTCTTTTTTTTTTTTTATTTTTGAAGGGAATGAAATAAATTGGGAAGTTAAAATAGATAATTTAAGTGTTATGTGTGAAAAAAGTACACACTTAAACTCTAACGCTATCGTTAGAGTTTATGTTTTTTTGAAATGTAGCTTTTTTTCTGTGACCCTCTTTTTGATGTAAAAACTACCATTTTTTTTTTTTTTTGAAATTTCTCGATAATGGTCAGCCTAGGCACTAAATTTAAAACATAAATGCCCGAGGTTGGATACCTATGTCACATTTCGTCTTTGGTAAATCGGGGAAGTGAAAAGAAAAGAAATGTGTTCTTTTTTTCGGGGGCCGGCTTTTCATTTTATAAATTTCACTTTTTTTGAAATTTCTCGGGAATGAGTCAAGCCTAGTGCACCAAACTTTAACACATAAAATTGCACGAGTTTTGGCACCTATGGTCCAAATTTCAGCCTATTTCGTCAAAATTTGCGGAAATGGCAGTAAAAAGAAATGCGATCATTTTTTTGAGACACCCTGTAGTTAGCAAACTGACTTTAGCGGGCTTGTATCTCGAGCGTGGAGCGTCGAATTGGGAATTCCTCTGCACCAGCTGAATAACTCATCAAGTAGTATTAGTGTGCCAACTTACTGCCCTCTACGTCAAACTTTCAACTTTGGGTCTGAATGGGGCACAGGGCCAAGACTCGATCGATTCAGACACTGACTCTTAATGGCTTAGCCCTACGTACAAACAACCCTCCCCCTTGCTGTTATTAGGTGAAACGGTTCCCATTTACGTACCTATGCTTGCAATCGACGGCTTGCGTTGGGTTCAATGTGGACTGATTTTGGGGCTGCTACCGGTTTCGAACTGACAGAAAACTGCTCTCGCAGATATCGGGGCTGCAGTAACCCATGGCCAAGACTTTTACTGTGACGCCTACAGATAGTTGTAGTGACAAGAGTGTGCAAGGTTAGCTTTATGTAGCATGAGATCAGAAACAGAATCAAGTACAGTACAAGTGCTGTGAATAATCGGCTGATCAAGTAGTTTTCATTTTGGTCCCAGGTAAACACTCTTGTCAGGGGCGCCGCCACCTCCACCGCCAGGGGCTGCCATGTATGCTGAGACCGCTCCAGGGCCACCGACCGGCTGTCGACCCACTCCTCCTCCTCCTCCTCCAGCTGCAGCTCCAGGCGCTCCCATGTACACAGACGTAGCTCCGCCACCGCCACCAACACCCGGTCTTGCTCCTGCTCCGCCGCCCATACTGATTCCTGGTGCAGCCATGTAACACGACGTCGCACCTCCACCTCCACCGCCACCGCTGGGAGCTGGTGCAGGTGGTGGGGGTCCCATTGCTGTTCGCGCATCCATTCCTCCTGGTACTGCTCCAATAGCTGTGCGGGTATCCGATCCTATTGCTCCCATTGCTGTTCGTGGTTCAATTTCAGTCCCTCCGGGCACTCCACCCATTGCTGTTCGCGGTTCCATTCCTCCAGGTATGCCGCCCATTGCTGTGCGGGGCTCCATTCCACCAGGTACTCCACCCATTGCTGTTCGCGGTTCCGCTCCTCCAGGTATGCCGCCCATTGCTGTGCGTGGTTCCATTCCTCCGGGCACGCCACCCATTGCAGTGCGGGGCTCCATTCCTCCTGGTATGCCACCCATTGCTGTGCGTGGTTCCATTCCTCCGGGCACACCTCCCATTGCTGTGCGTGGTTCCATCCCTCCTGGCACTCCTCCCATTGCTGTGCGGGGTTCCATTCCTCCAGGCACTCCTCCCATTGCTGTGCGGGGTTCCATTCCTCCAGGTGCTGCTCCCATTGCTGTACGGGGTTCCGTTCCCCCAATTTCGACCGACAACATTCCTCCTCCTGCTGGGGCTGCCGGCGGCGGTGCTCCTCCTGGCACGGGGGCTGACATGTAGACTGACGTGGCTCCGCCTCCTCCGCCAGCTCCACCCATCTGACTAGGGGCACCCATGTAGACTGACGTGGCTCCTCCTCCTCTGCCTCCTCCTCCTCCCATGGCTGGCGGTCGACCTCCTCCAACTGCAGGCGCACCCATGTAGACTGACGTGGCTCCTCCTCCTCCTCCGCCTCCTGCTGACTGCTGACCCGGCGGCGCACAATACTGAGAAACCACTCTACTCATCGCCACACATAAAACAAAATGATACTCTCACACAAACACACGCCTTTTATACTGTACGCTCTCCTCTGACACTATGCCAATTATGCACACACATGATTCCAATCGCCCGCAATGAGATACCGGTATCGTATAACAACCTACATATGTACGTAATCCCGCATTATGATGATTCGTTGTTCGTTGCTGAGTCGCGTCTCGGCTGGCCTCAAGTATGTTTACACCTAGCCGAAATCTAACAATCAGGGTTATGCACAGAAATTCTAATTGTTTCGGCAATTCAAAGAGTATGGCTTTGAAACTTGTCGGAATGATTAGGTTGCTATTGTGCATATTACACTGAGTGGGCAGCCCTGTAGCAATAGGTAGCCAGTTTTTGTTCCAACCAATAAATCCTGAAATTTTGAGCCAAAATGATAAAGAACCGACCGAGAACG
>JASANB010001725.1:0-46240 GCA_030248155.1 Sabatieria punctata
ATGACAACAAATCAAATTCCCGCCTTGCCTGAATCAATACCATTACCGTATACCGTACTTTGTATAACCATTACGATTACGCAATATGACGTAAAAATGCAACAGTAAAACCGAAAACGCGCATAATAGGGAGACCGCTGGCGCGGCAACCTCGACCGGTTGCCGCTGTCGCGGCACCCTCGATTTAAAGGGGTGCCACAGTCAATAATACTGTACTACTACTTTCATTCTAGTGTAAAGAATTATTATACGCTTTATCAGTATTTTGGACGCCCCCAGTAGTTCTAGAGTCTATCGAACTATAATATATAGGACTATACGGAGGGATTCTATCGGAAGCCTAAGTAGTGCCAGAATTCTTTGGAAGCGAAAACTGCTTTTTGAAAGATTTGCCTAAAGAGTGCCAGAATTCTCTGGAAGCGAAAGCTGCTTTTTGAAAGATTTGCCTAAAGAGTGCCAGAATTCTTCAGAAGCGAAAGCTGCTTTTTGAAAGATTTGTCTAAAGAGTGCCAGAATTCTTCGGAAGCGAAAACTGCTTTTTGAAAGATTTGCCTAAAGAGTGCCAGAATTCTCTGGAAGCGAAAGCTGCTTTTTGAAAGATTTGCCTAAAGAGTGCCAGAATTCTTCAGAAGCAAAAGCTGCTTTTTGAAAGATTTGTCTAAAGAGTGCCAGAATTCTTCGGAAGCGAAAGCTGCTTTTTGAAAGATTTGCCTAAAGATTGCCAGAATTCTTTGGATTGGAAGGGAAAATCATGTGAAAGAATTATCTGAAGAGCTTACTGTCAGCAAGACCTGTTTGAAAGAGAAAACTGCATCTGAAAGAATTGCACACCCACTTTCTTCAAATATAATTTACTGACGTTTTCTCTGCTGCCGGTCTAATTTTGTAAAAAATTTATAAAAAAATCTGTCTCTGCCTCTAAAACTGAGAGGATCTTCAAAATGATCAAACTATTGAAAGGGAAGTAGAGGGTCTTTACTTGTTAGTTCTTGTATAACACAACACGCACACACTCTCACTGAATCACACACGACAACCACACAGGAAGATACACACAACAACACTCACTCAAACTATCAAACATTCTTCACTATCTAAAGTTTTATACACTCATTTTGAAGAACCGTCTTGTTAAAAATAACATTCGGTTTTCGACGCGAATTTATTGAGTAGATACGGTAGCACGGTTAACTGACGTGACGACGACGTCGCTTGGTGAATCATACACGACGACTTCCCCCTTGGTAGGGCGGCTGATCTGTTTAACCTAAGCCTAACCATAAGTCTAAAGCTAAGCAAGAGCATGAACTAATGTTTAAAAAACCCTGATTGTAATTCTGAGCCTAAAACTGAGCAGAAGCGTAAATCCAAATCGGTAATTGCGGTGTGGGCGGTACTGTCCGAGTATAAAATTTTCGGCAACTTTTGCAACGGCCCTATTTGTCCGGCTGCGTCTTACGGTAGTCACTTGATTTTCAGGAAAACTTGAGATAACTTCAGATAGCTTTTCAGGGCTTCCGATAGGATCCCATAATATAGTAGGACTATAATTAACGAAATTGTAGTTTTAGTGCCACAGACTGATTACAGACTGCGAGCACGGTTTTCTAAGTGGTCGCCGTATAGTGACACAACTTATATGTTGTCTAGCCCATGTAGGCTTTTATTTTTAAAGTTTTTTCAACTGGGGACATGAAGTTCTTATTGCAAATGTATGTACTATGTATGTACTATGCACAAGCATACTGACACGCACACATACAGAGGCTATTAGGTTAGAAAGTTACAAGTCGGCGTATCGCAACTGTTGAGTCGGCGTAAGGCACCTGCTCAGTGGGCGTAAGGCACCTTAGGTGTAGTCGGCGTTTGGCACCTGCTCAGTCGTCGTAAAGCACCACCCCAGTCGGCGTTTAGCACCTAGTCGGCGCATGGCACCACTCAGCAGCAATAAAGTCGGCGTAAGGCACCTGAATGCTGCGGAGAGGTGCCATACGCCGACTAGGTGCTAAACGCCGACTGGGGTGGTGCTTTACGACGACTGGCTTGGTGCGAAACGCCGACTACACCTAAGGTGCCTTACGTCGACTGAGCAGGTGCCTTACGCCGACTCAACAGTTGCGATACGCCGACTGAACTCCTAACTAACTCTTGTGAATGAACCTACATGTAAACTAATATCTCATATTGTTTGTTTCAGCTATAATAAGTCACTGGTCCTTTCTTGCTTAGGCTTAGGCATAGACTTAGGCTTAGGCTTAAGGCATAGGCTTAGGAGTCAACTGAATACGGTAGATATGGAGGACGATGGCAGTAAGGGGGCGTGCAAAAATTACGTAATGGCATGAGGGGGGAGGGGGGGTTCGCCAAAAGATTACTATTCATTACGGTGGGGGGAGGGGGGGTTGGCGACTTCATTACGTAATTTTTTAAAGTGCAGAAATCACTAAAGTGGTCCTAATTTTAATTGTTTTGATGTACAGTACATGTACTTGTAGTCTCGATTTGAAGCCATTGGGCTTAAATTTTCTCGATTTCACTTAGATGAACGTTTAGATTAGAGAAGGTAGCTACCGTTTAAGTCAGGGCTTTCCAATTTTTCAAATGCTAAATGGCAAGAGTGACCTTTGACATCTTATTAAGAGTTTATAAGGGTATAACACTTATCGACTTGGTCTTTTAAATGGTTCGTGCGGCTTTTTCCGAGCAAAATTCGCTGATCAAAGTCAAATTTCCCCGACCAATCAGAGTGAGAACATTCTAACAAAAAGTTGGGTCAGAATTTTTAAAAATTGGCTCTGAAAAACGCATTTAAACTGTATTCTGAGGGTAAAATTTCAAGTTGTAGTAGTTGTGGAAAGTCAGAAGTCCTATTTTCAAAAGGGTGGTGTGTAAAGCTCTGACAGGGCCGTTTGGGCGAGAGAGGATTCTGCTGCTATCAATTTTTTTCCCTGACTGGACACCAAATTCCCTGACTTTTCGGGTCCCGCACGAACTCTAGTTTATGAATATCGATTATAATGCAGTCAAGCAATATTGAAGAAAGCAGCCCTAAAATCCAGTATAAAACACTTTGGTTTCATCTTTAACAAAACGCCATCCAATGATGGCTTCTATGTGTATAAGGGAAGAATGTTCCACTGCGCGGCCGGCCGCTTGCAACAGCGTGGCCATGCGCTGCAACAAAATTTCGGGAGGGTGACCGAATTTCGGTCCCCCTCCCGAACGTTCGGGAGGGCGACCGAATTTCGGTCACCCTCCCGAAAAACTCTTAGGCGCCTATTGCAAGTGAACCCGATTTTGGCCGCTCGTGGCCGCTCATTGTCGCATCCACGATTATTGAGAGCGAAGTTTAAGCAAGAAAGCAAAAACAAATTGAGGGAAATATACAATAATAACATTTCATTTTGTTTGTTACTCAGCCACTAGGGATCGTCCCTCCTAAAACGAGTTTCTTCTAAAAGTATATGGTATTTCTTGCGCCTGCAAAGAAAATGTATCGCACGATTTGAGCGGTAGGCGTCCTCCTTTCTTAATTAACGCCGTTTCCCCTCATCCCTGGCTGCTATACAATTTGAAAGTTTGCGTAAACACACAGACTCGTCTATATCGTCATTTTTCGACAAACTCCAACAGCGATTTCTTTTTCTCGGAGTGGATGGACGCAAATCAATATTAATGAAAACGTTCTACTCAATCAGTTGAAAGCTATGTATAGCCTTTTCTGATTTTTTAGATCTGAGTTACATGCTTGTAAAGTCAATCATGGTAGCAAAGAATCAAGCAAGGAAAATGCACAAAATTTTTGGCTGCGTATGTGTATGTTTTATGCGTTAGTTTTGTTATCATTAACGCATACCAGTATATACTAGTAGAGCTAGTATGTTAAATACATGTTTCTATATGTTGTTCAGCCGGATATCAGCTGATTATTTCAGAGAGAACTCTGCTGAATTTGTTAAAAACTCCGAGCGAGCGGCCACGAGCGGCCAAAATCGGGTTCACTTGCAATAGGCGCCTAAGAGTTTTTCGGGAGGGTGACCGAAATTCGGTCGCCCTCCCGAACGTTCGGGAGGGGGACCGAAATTCGGTCACCCTCCCGAAATTTTGTTGCAGCGCATGGCCACGCTGCTGCTAGCGGCCGGCCGCGCAGTGGAACATTCTTCCCTTATACATTCTTGGTAAAACTAATCTATACGTACATGTACATACATTGTAGTTGTAGCTCATCAATAAAGAAAACTAAGAAAATTATCAATTGTTACTGTATACAGATGCTATTTTAATAAGAACGTCATTTTACATAGAACTGAGCGGAAAATTTTCGGCTCTAACTCTTCAAAAAATTGAAATTTCGGGGGGGTCGCCAAATTATTACGTAATTAGGGGAGGGGGGGTCAGGAAATTATTACGGGCGATTATCAGGGGGGAGGGGGGTCCGAAAATGGGCAAAAACACCATTACGTAATTTTTGCACGCCCCCTAAGCCTATAAAATTTGAAATTCTTTTAGTACTGTACGTTCCGTATCGAACCTGCCCAAAAAATCTTTCCCCCATTGCTCACTCACAATCAAACTTTGTCTGCTACCTGGCCTGTTTAAAGTTTCACTTTTTGGCAAATGAGCAGTGGCGACCACTTGCCGAAATCAACAACAGAATAAGCCGGTACCTAAGCCACATGGCATTCTGTTTATGAGTAGACGGTCATTTTTGAACATGAAGAGGAAGAGAACATTCTTGAAGATACTTGGTGGGTGTTTCATGTTCTTGAGGCTTTGGACCCAGCCAACCCCAAATACTTTGATTGTCTATATAAGCCATGTAATTATTATTGTACGTATCCCAGGTTGAGCCTATTGTTGCATACTTAAGTTGTTCCAAGATTCTTGGTTGTTCTGAAATCTATTTTTGTTGTTCGTGCTGTCTCTCTAGAGAGAACCCTCTGATAGTATACTGTATGCTCTGACATCCGTATTAACTGAATGTTGGCCTCTGTTGATAAAAATCAGGTCCGCGTATCGCACCAGAAGAGTCGGCGTAAGGCACCTGGCCAGTCGGCGTAAAGCACCTACAGGTTGAGGCTCCTAGGTCAAGTCGGCGTATCGCACCAAGCCAGTCGTCGTAGAGCACCACCCTGTCGACGTAAGGCACCCTTTCAATTGTTCGGCGTAAGGCACCGGTCGGCGTATCGCACTAACACCGAACAAAAGAACACATTTAAGGTCAGTCTGGATCGATCGAGTCTGGCTATTAATTCCCAAAATTGAAACTCTGGCCAGAGCAGAGAGCTATAGGTTGACATTCTACTAATACATACTTATAAGTTATCTTTTAGCTGCAAAGGATTAGTGGATTTCACGCTTCAAGCTTGTAGCACTGTAACGTCCCTGGCACAGCTCTGGCACCAACTACTAACTTCCAGTGGTTCATATTTACCGCCAAGGCTGGCTGAGTTGTCGACCTTGCCAGCCCGTGTTCGTTGCTGATTGGCTGAGGAACCGGATGCGAGTGTGGCTTGCTCCGAGCTCGTTGTTGTGTTGCGGCGACGACCCACCAACCGGCTGTGTTATATAGTGATTCTGTTTCCTTTACGTGCCGCGTATAGTTTTACTATAAGCTTCCTTTCAACTCGTTCGTCGTGACTGGCGTAAGCTGCTGAGCAGCCCGATAATCGGTTCTCTTAAGTATTTGTCGTTCTTAAGGTCCGTAAATAGCGTCTTCTGGCGCCGTGTCTTCTCTGTTCTAGCTATTTCCAGCACGTCCAGACTGCTACCAAACACTGGTGGAACCACAACCCTACAATAGCACTGTTTCTTGAAAATCGGCCCGCTTAACTATGGGATGGGACTAAAATTTCTAACCTCCAGCAGGAGTTGCAATATAAAGACTTGGGTTTTTACATAACTTTTAGAACACTTTCAGAATATGTGGACAAATTTCGTTTTAGCGGAAAGAATTTTTTCATTTTTAACCTCACCTAACCAACATTTCAAACGCTATTTATTTCAAAATATTTTATTTCAGCGCTTTTTATGAGCTTCATTTTTATATAGAATATGGTACGATTGTTCGTGGCCAATTCAGTGAAAATTGGCCTCAAAGGTTTAAAACTCACAATAATTGCCTGCTTCAGTACAGAAATAATTTTCCAAATCGAATTTCTGACTTAGTACAGTCAAGCACTTAACACCGTTTATGGTACTGACACCATATATTCTCTATGAGAAAAATTAAAATAAATCGGTAAATGTATGCGTTTTTAGTAAAACAACCAATTTTTTCTAACCGTTTTGATTGATTGTTTATATATTTTTATGTATGCATTTTTATACCAGTCCCATCCCTAATCCGAAGCACTATCTGGTATTTTTCTTTGCGGTTTACTAATTATATTCAATTTACGACGCATGCCCTAACACCCAAAACTTGCCAGCGCATATACGTACGTATATGCAAGTGCGGCGCGCGCCGCTTATACCTACGTTGCACGGAAAATGCGACATAAAATTAATAATTATAATGTTTTTTAAATAAAACAAGGGGTGTTGCGCGCTGCCGCGCTTACACGATTATTAACATCCGGTGGTGGTTTTGGTTTGGCTGTTTTCGTACATGTTTTCCAATTTCTAACGTGTTGCGGACATTTTCTATTTTTTATATTTTCCATTTCCCATCCATCCCAACATCCAACTTTTTAAGTGGGCGATTTTTACCCGTCCAGTATTTTGGCACTGTTGTCCAGCCCAGCATCAGATCGCCCAGCAGATTAGTTGTTAAGAAAATAACTTAATACATACTTATGTTTGGAGAAATAATTCTGATCCTGGTGCATCGTCATTATGTTGCTCGTGTCCACGAAGGCACTGCGTCGACCTGAAGAAGTTGAAGGCGACTCCTCAAGGCAGCGTGCAGATGTTTCTCCTGAAGAAGGACTTACCGAAACAACAGACGATAATATTTCCTCCAGCAGTGTTAAAGGAATCGTAAGTTACCTGCATGCAACCACAGTTACACACATGGGCTGAAAATGGGCCCGGGGTCCGACTGAACTACGTCTTGGGCTAGGTGTAGCTGGGGGAATCAATCAGGAAAGCTCACAATGGACTACATATATATTAACTTTCTTCTTATTGCTATACGACTCCGGAACGTGCCCTATACTGATGCGTACCCCTAGGCCTATTTTTATTTTTGGAAAACAGACCCACCGGGGGCGTGCCCTTTGCCGTAGTGATCGTTAGACTCGGCAGGCGAAGGGCTTTCAAATGATGTATGCATGACCATTTTGGACGATTTTGAAATTTTGCCAAAAAATAGTCGATAATCGATATTTATCGATAAAACTTGTTAATTCATAATTAATTATGATCATTAAAAACATTAATTTCTGTTTGGGATCGGTTCCCGATTCCCCCGCTACACCTGATCCCCAGGTCTCTTCAAACTACTGAAACAATTATTCCTTGTTAATTTCATTATGAGAATACCTTTAAATTTTAGCAGGCGATTTTAGCAAGTTTACTGTCTGAAATTCTAAAAAATCGTAACCAATTGCTAAAAATTACTTGCCAGGAAAATCGTCTCGGGGTGTCCACCCGTTCAGGGGGTCCGGCTGGTCTAAGTCGGGTGGAGGTATACCGCACTAAAAACGGTCAAAAATCGAAAACATCGCAATTTTTGGGCTGAAATACAGCTAAAATGAGCTATTTTGCAGGGGATTTTGGCAATTTTTGTGTCTGAAATCGCAAAAATCTGCTCAAAACATTACTTGCCAGAAAAATCGGAGGGGGGTCGAAAAAATCGTCTCGGGGGGGGGGGGGGGGTTTCCCCGTCCGGGGGGCTGGCCTAAGTCCGGTGGGGGGAGAGACCCCCTGTTACTTGTATGCTTTGCCCCCCTGTATCATGTATGTTGTGGCCATACATGTAACAGGGGGGTTCTGGGGGAATCTGCCCCCCGACTTAGGCCAGACCCCCCCCGGATGGGACCCCCCGAGACGATTTCGCCGACCCTCCCTCCGATTTTCTGGCAAGTAAATTTTTGAACAATTTTTTGCTGAAATTTACAATTTCAGTCACAAAAATTGCCAAAATCGCCTGCAAAACAGCACTTTTTAGTTGTGTTTCAGCCCAAATTAGCGATTTTTAGCCCGAAAATTGCGATTTGTTTCGATTTTTGAGCGTTTTTAGTGCCCTACCCCCTCCCAAAATTTTGGCTCAGACACCCCCCGGCCGCGCCAGACCCCCAACCCCCCTCCCCCCTTTGGCGGATAACCTGTTACATGTATGGTTGTGGCAGCATACTCAATTACTAAGTAAAGTTTAGCGTTTGGCAATTTTTATCAGTTTTGTGAAGGTGAAGAATTTTGCTGGGTTTAATTCCATTCGTTCATCTTGTGTACAAGTTTTACACGTATGAATAAAACTAAACTAAACTAAGTGGCGAGTTGTCCGTTCCGTCTGGTCTGGTGGCGACGGCTAGTTGATGGCGGCGAATTGTCCTAGACCCTGTTTTTTATACCAACCCAAGGGTCAGAACGCACTTCCTTAAAAACAGTTCAGATAGTATAATGAATGACTTTATGGGTATATCCTGCAACCGCAGTTTTACAATACGTAGCTGTTCAGCTATGATAATGAATAAAATATGCATTTCCAGTTTAATTTGAGGTTGAGAAAATCAGCTTCACTGTTACTTTCAAACCAAAATCGGTTTGTTTAGTATTTGTTGCTGAGTCAACTGAAGACTGATATGTGCCGAGCGGACAGAGCAGATGATGTACCGCAGGACAGGTTTGATCCACTGCTGCAAATTTTCGCTCAGGTAATTTTGTTCTATAGAACAAAATATTGGTCCTGCTTCATAATGCTCACGTTCGCCATAAAAAGTTTTATAAAATGAATTGTTGGTCGTGCACCATGTCTTGCTAAAACGACGTTTAATGGAGAAAGCAAAAAAATTGCCTCTGCATTGTTCTTCACAAATAGCGACAATCCATTTTTGGGTGGTAATGAAATGGCTCGATTGCTGTGATTTGGTCAATTTTATTCATAAAGATTTAGACTGCTGTTGTTTGCATAGATGAAGCGTTGGTTTTAGTCACGTATTGAAAGGCAAAGCCGTTGTTGTATTCAAGCCATCGGCCAAACTACCAAATGATCTTTCTTTTCGTAATACACTCACGAACTTCTTACACTCTTGACATATGATGCATTGTTGACTTAGCCCTTTCGAATTCACCTTTGTCATATTGCACAGTGAACACCCACGAACACAAAGTTAGTGTTGGTCATGCAATTTTTGTGTTTGCCTCTTTTCGCCGAACCTCCCCCGAACACTAGACGAACACAAAAATAAACGGCGCTGTGTCACCATCGCAATATGTCATAAAAAAGCGTTCCTAAAGTGTTCGGGGGAGGTGTTCGGGTGCTGGTCGGCCAGGTGTTCGCAAACACCTAAACTATGGGGCAAGTGTTCGCCTTGTGTTGGAAAATGCGTTCACAGGCCTCCGAACACAGAAATTATGTTTCGCCTCAAGGGTGAATTGGAAAGGGCTAAGTTGATGTGAGACGTCTCAAGTAATGCGTTTCTAGACTTTACTATTTACCAGTTTTTCAATTCCCAATTGCTAATGGGGTCCGCATATTCTATTGTGCCGACAGAGGTTTAGGAGGTGGTCAGTCGACTTCTTGCAGCAGATCGTCACGAGGTTGCGGATTGGTTGGCAGGAGCGCACGAAACGGTTCTGTGCTATGAAGACGTGAAAGCTGAATTGATCGACCAGCTCCATTTAATTGTTGGAGAACCAGGAAAAGTTCGTGCTCTTTTGTGTTTCTTATTCTAATACTGTGTGTTGTCTCTATTCAGTTTTACGCATGGGTACAAGAAGTTCAGTGGAGAATTGAGCTATGAAATTATTTTCGATTTTAGTCTAAAAAACTGAAATGTTGTACAGCACTATGTCTGTTACCTTTGTTTGAACTTATGTCTGGGAATGTTGATTTCAATTCAGTTAGTTGAATTCATCAACACAAAACATAATGCTGCCTTCAACAAGCCAAGTTAACATTCAGTTTTAAGTTTTTTAAAAGTAAAAGTATTCAGTTAAAATTCAAACTATAAAGTATATTTAACTTTTAACAATCATGAAGACCGACAAAACACATGCATTTTCAGGTGCTGGCCGATAGAGGAACAGTAATTGTAACGGAGTTATTGATGCTGCTCGTGCCGGACATGAAGAAAGGCCGGATGTTTCTGGGCAACTATCGCAGTACGTGCAATCGAGACTGTGCACTTTTAAGTACATAGCCAGTTTGTTGCAGATGCTACTCGCCGACTAAAGAATAGGCTAAAGTGCAAAAGAATGAACAGACGCTACTGCCAAGTCTGGATTCAGCTGCTTAAGCATTCGGTTAGTATCTTTGACTCCAGTCAATGGCAACGGTACCAAGGTGGCCACTACCATCCATGCCCGCACCTGTCGAGTCTATACCTGACAGACTATACACCGTTTTGGGGAATCCGCCTACCCTCTCTGTAACAGCTACTTGTTCGGGCCCATCATAAATGAGAGTCGGTTGGTCGGAGGTGACTGCTCTGAATGCGTTTCAGTTAGCCGAAGACGCACTGAAGAAAGTGCTGGTTTGGGTAGCCGACCACCTGATGGACAGACTGTCGGAGCCAGTGTTGCTGTCTGATTTCTTCATGCGTTGCTACCAGAAAGGATATCCTTTTAACGTGCTTGCTCTCAGTGGCATCTTCAGACTTGTGCACCAGCATAACTTGTAAGTTGCTGTCTTCTGCTGGTGAGAACTGTTGGAAGGTAAGCTTTTAGAGAGTGTCCGGCCTTCTACTCGCAAGTCTACGCTCTGCTCGTCCCCTCCGTCTGTTATTCAGAGCACCGGCAACGCTTCCTCAGGCTTCTGGATGTGTTTCTCAGTTCGAGGCGAGATTTTATTTTCTTTCTCAACAGATGTCTGAGCCAAGCTCCTTTCAGCCATCTGCCGGCCTACTTGTTGGCTGCGTTTGCCAAGCGCTTGAGCAGGTTGGCCTTGTTGGCGCCGCTCGATTGCACTGTGTGCTTGGTGGTGCTGGTAGAGAATCTGCTCATTCGCCAGCCTTCTATTTCTCTGCTGCTACACAGACAAACGCCAAGTGATTCTCGGTCGAGTCTCTCTGTCCATATTATTTACTGCTTTACAGACACCTTCCACCACGATCCATTCGATTCTGACGAGAGCGACCCGGCCAAAAGCAACGCTCTCGACTCTTCCTTATGGGAGATCAAGGTAACAGCTGCTTTGTCGTCTCAGTTAATTATCTTTTAATTTAGACCTTGCTCAGTCACTGGCACCCAGAAGTGCGTGCGAAAGCGGCTTTCGTTCAAAAGTCTCTTCCTCAGATGGAGTCGTTCCTTAAACCGAAGAGCATGGACACAATGTTGGATGACGAGTTGGAGAGAGAGTTGTCTGCTGACGGGGAAACTGTTGCTGTGACATTTACGGCGCCAAATAAACTGTTTGTGTAGTAAAAGATGCTGCTAGTAGCCGTCGCTCAGTTTCTCAGTGAACCGGTTGAGTCCTGTTTCTCTCTACTTTCTATGTTGCTATCGGAAGGTTGCATGCATGGGTATTGCGGTTTCCGGTTTGCCTCCTGGCAGGCCCGGTTTATTTTGGCTAATTTCACAGCGATTTGCTGACTTGGAAATTGGGCCTACCGCACTAGTACAGATTGTTGCGGCGCATGTGTGAGGTGGGGTTGGTAGTAGGACGTTTTGAGTTGCAGCGACGATGGCTGACTACCACGGGCCAGCGTCCGCCAGCATGCCGACACCGTTGTGTCCGCCAATGACACCGTTGATGCCGCCTGGCAGTCATCACATGCCTCATATGAATGCTCCGCTCACCAATGCTCCTTCCAACATTCAGGTTGGTGTGGGCTTTTCCTTCGTAGCACTGACGGCCAGAGTTGCAGGCAGTGGTTCCCCATACGCCAGCACCAGAGAGCATGCCAGTACCGGTGTTGCAGAATATCGTGTCCACTGTCACTCTCGGTTGGTTTCCAGTGGTGAGGCTGGTTCACCTAAACTAGTGTTTAGGCTGTAAATTGGACCTGAAGAACATAGCTTTACGTGCGCGCAACGCCGAGTACAATCCGAAGAGGTTTGCGGCCGTGATCATGCGCATTCGAGAGCCGCGCACTACGGCGCTCATATTCAGCTCCGGCAAGATGGTCTGCACTGGAGCCAAGTCCGAAGAACAGTCGCGTCTGGCCGCTCGCAAATACGCCCGAATCGTGCAGAAACTAGGATTCGACGCCAAGTTCATGGAGTTCAAGGTAGACAGGAGAAATTCTGTGAAAATGAGCGATTTGTGGGCACAGTTGGCGGCAGGAACGCAGCATGTTGTTCGATCGGGCACCATGTTCCTGCGGTTCAAAAATGCACAGTTGAGCTAATTTCAGGTTCAGAACATGGTAGGATCGTGCGATGTGCGCTTTCCGATTCAGTTGGAGGGTTTGTGTCTGACACATTCCCAGTTCAGCACCTATGAGCCCGAGCTGTTCCCTGGTCTCATCTATCGCATGGTCAAGCCTCGGGTGGTTTTGCTTATCTTTGTGTCCGGCAAGGTTGTTCTGACCGGTGCTAAGACAAAGAAAGATATTGACGACGCATTCAAACAGATCTATCCGATTTTGAAGGGCTTCAAAAAATCTTAATTGTGACACTCTCGCGCGGTATCTGTCCTTACTACTTCGGTGGCATGCGGCGTTTTTTTAGTGTATATGTGCGTATATTTGTTCAATTTTCTGGTAAATAAAGTGAAGCACAGTACCACGGTCAACAGACGTCTGGATTCTAGAGAATAGTCAAGTAGAAGAGCCTTTTGGGCTGGAGAATCCAGTTTAACCTGCTGAATCAGAATTCTAACGTGCGCAAGAGAACCGAAAACGCGCAGATGAGCAACATTCGGCTGACTGCCGTACCAAAGCTCCGACGGAGTTTTAACTTTGAGTGCTTGTGTAGACGATAAATTTCTCAGGTATGTAGCGTAAAAAACGGCCTCTGCCCACAAATTTTTGGGAAACCCTGAGTCTGTCAACATCGCACGTACGTACACGACCCAAGATCACTCCATTAAAGCGTTCTGTAATGCCATTTTGTTGAGGCCCATCTAAAGCGCTTTAGTTCACGTTTTAAACCTTTGGATTTGAGTCACTCAGTAAACTGGGCCAACAGAAATTCGCCACCTCTGTCGGTGCGAACCGCGGACTGCCTGCCAGACTGTTTTTCTAACTGCAGTATCATATTTCTAAACACTGAAAACGCATCGGACTTGCGCGCAAGTACAGTGGGAAAATATCGAAATTTTTAAAACATATTAAGAGTCAGTCTCTGGGCCAATCGAGTTTCAGTATTCAGACCAAAAATGAAACTTTGGCGTGGAGGGCTCAAAGTTGGAGGACTAATACGTATGGATAGGTTATATAACCACCGCAAAGGATATCCCGGTTCGACGCTCGAGATACGGCCTTCTGAAAATCGGTCCGCTTAACTATGGGACCAAAATTTCAAAATCGAATTTCTAGCGCACTAATCAGTGTTGGGACTTAAAAATTGGGGGTTTAGGGTAACTTTTAGAGTACTTTCAGATAGAGTGCGAACAATACCTAGAAAACCCAATACCCCAATACCCAATACCAATACCTGAGACCCCCAATACCCCAATACCCAATACCCAATACTTGCGTAGGTGGGCCAAAAAATTGCATTTCACTGGACAGGTACATTCCAGTTGTGTACAAAAGATTTTTGGCACTGCAATTAAAATTTTTAAGAGGCTTGGTTGGGCCGCTGCCCAAGCAGGGCGAGAAAATTTTGAAAAATTAGCCTTTCAGAAAGCATTTAGAAGCCATTTGGGCGTAAAATTAGCAGAAATTATCAGTTTTGGTACTTAATATTTTGTAATTCAGTCGTGTTTCTTACTTCCGGCGAATTTTTTCCTAACTCTGCCGGAAATTGTGTGCACCACCACAATAGCCATGTGTACGGTACTGGTACATTACGGTGACATTAGAAATGTCACCATTTTTATTTTAGATGAGAACAGAGAAATTAATTACTGGCGTAGCGCTTAGAAAAGCGTACACTTTAGGAAATTCTACTAACGTTTAGTTGATTAGGCCGTCCATAAACGCGTGTTCAGAGGGGGTCGGTGAATGCGACGTAGACGCAACCAGGAGACGGAGGGGTTAGCAAAAAACGACGTCAGTTTTTTCGGAATTTTAGGGAGCTTTGATTGTATTACATATTTTCAATTTAATTATATTCTGTCAAATTTTTCTACATATAGAAAAGCTTCCCAGAGTGGTTGTAGCAATCTATTCAATTGATTGTACAGTATGGTAGCAAGAAAACATGACAGTACTGTATGTACTGCACTTTTATCGGGAGGGGGTAGGTAAACCGAAAACGACGTCGCCTTAGGGGGAGGGGTTCCCAAGAAACGACGCAAGGTGATTTTGGGGGAAAGGGGCCCCCGAAAAATCGGGATTTTGGGTGGATGGCTCCTTAACGCGAGAACAGCTTCCTAAACCGAATGATCGATCAACTTTTTCGATTTTTTCAGATCAATTTTTCAGGTTAACATAGATTTTTCTCTATTTTTACCTGTCCCAATTAGTATTGGGTATTGGGGGGTAAAAACCCCAATACCCAATACCCAATACCTGGAAAACACCCCAATACACCCAATACCCAATACCCAATACCCAATACCAGTGCACTCTATAGATAAGGTGAATTCATTTTCAATGAAAAAAAATTTTTTCGACCCCCTTTGGAGCCACTAGCTCGTTGGAACCCCCCTACACCGTTTTTTTATTTCAGATTTGTAGCGCTATAATTCCTACAGTTTGGTATAGCACATGGTGACCGTGGAAGAAAGTGGTGATTGTTGTTGATCTAAGTTTGGTACGCACCAAAATTTCTGGAGTTTCAGGATATCAGTGTTGGGATTAATGGGTGTTGAGGGTACTTTAGAGTGTTCAGATAAGGTCGAATTCATTCAACGAAAAAATTTTTTTCGACCCCATTTGGAGCCCCTAGCTGTTGGAACCCCTACACCGTTTTTTTATTTCAGAATATTGTAGCGCTATAATTTAAGTGGTATAAGCCAAGGTGACCCGTGGAAGAAAGTGGTGAATTGGTAAGTGAAAAATCTCAAATTAGTTTGGTAAAATTCCGGGAGTTTCTAGGAATATAGTGTTGGGACTTTGGGGGTTAGGGTAACTTTTAGAGTGTTTAGATCAACGGTAATCCATATTCAACGAAAAAAAATTTTTTCGACCCCCTTGGGACCCCCCTAGCTCTTCTGGACCCCCCCCCCCGTTTCAGTCAAGTGAGCTAGGTGCCCCAAATGCTGGAAAAAATTTTTTTCCTTGACACTCTAAAAGCACTCTAAAAGTTACCCTAAACCCCCAATTTTTAAGTCCCAACACTATTTTGCGCTAGAAACTCCAGCAGGAAATTTTGGTGCAGTACCAAAACTAAAAATTTGAGGATTTTTCAAATTTGAAGCCATATTTCACCACTTTCTTCCACGGGTCAGCCAATGTGGCTTATACCAAACTGTGGGAATTGATGCGCTATTTTGAATAAAAAACGGTGTAGGGGGTTCCAGACGAGCTAGGGAGCTCCAAAGGGGTCGAAAAAATTTTTTTTCGTTGAAAATGGAACTCGACCGTTGATTTGAAAGTATTAAAGTTACCTAAACCCCCAATTTTTAGGTCCAACACTATAGTGCGTAGATTCGAGAAGGTCCCATAGAAGCGGACCGATTTTCAGAAGGCGTATTCGAGCGTGGAGCGTCGAATCGGGACATCCTTTGCGGTGGTTAACCTATATCAGTCGTCAACTTGAGCCCCACGCAAAGTTCATTGGGGTCGAATTGGAAAGGACAAGAATCAGGTTGAGAACATATTTTGCGAGAAAGTCAACTTAGCTATAAGGGAACGTGGTAAACAACTTTCCCCGTCCGGTGGTGTCGAATTATAGCCAAACGAACAAAGGTGATGTTCGAACATCGGGGACCCCCTAGAACCTGAGGTCCCTAAAGTGGGTCGGTGCCCCTTTTCGGCCAATTTTTTTGTGTCTGACAGTCTCAACTCAAACGATCACCATTCTTCATTTCTCTAGATACAGAATTGGTCTGCACATGGTTCGATAGTTCTAAGGGTGGCCTTTCTAGCGCTCTACCCCAGGCTTCCGGAACATACCTAGTTAGCGAGATATTCTCGAAAAACTGAAAAATTTCCGAAAATCACCGCCTCATTTTTTTCCGAAAAATCGTTATAACTTCTGCCAGATTGCGTCGTCCGTCATTAGATAATGATCAACACTAAAGGCCAAACAAATAACTCGGATCAATTGTGGTTGGTGGGGGGGGGTGTTTTGCGATTTGAAGACTGTTGAAAAAATTTTTTTGCTCAGAATCAAAAACAAACCAGTCAGTCTGATGCAGTTTGACCCGCTGTGACCCGCTGATTCCGAATATGCACTCCGATCGGCTGGATTCCTTCTGGTTCCGGAGTTATTGACCTCCAAATTCTTGACAGACAATATTTCTCGAGTGGCACTCCTCATTAGCATGAGTAAAAAGCGTTTTGAAAAGCAGTTTTTCTTATGCAGTTTTTGCTGCTGATTCCGAAAATAACCATATTTTCTCTCTGCGATGCCGATTTTGGAAGATATGGCCATTTTTAGAATTTGCAAGGAAAATGTATGAACTTTGCATGCCATAACAGTTTGAAAGGTGACTCAGTTCAGACATGTGTAGGACACGGACCCATGCAATTTGCTTCATCTAATGCAGTTTTTCACGCTGATTCTGAAAATGAGAGCCGTTTTTCAATATGCCTGTTCCCACATGAGTTATTTTGCCTCCTGGTGCCCTGTCATTTACGTCATAAGTGACTGATCAAGGAAATGCATGAAATGGCTCCTATTAGGTGTAGTTTTCTTCGCTGATTCAGAATATGACGCTATTGTTGCGGTACAACCACTGGCTCGTGAGTTATAGCCTTCTAAAGTTTTATCAATACCCATGGTTTCCGGTGGGGTCATCTTGAAATAGATAATCATTGTTCCTGCACTTTTAAAGGGAATCATGTATCAGTAAATAGTCTACCTGACCTATTTTGAGCTGCTGATTTCAAAAATTGAAAATTGCGAACACGTTTGGTAGATTCAGCTGACTACCTACCTACTTGGCTCGATGCAGCGCCTGCTCTTTTCAGTCAAGTTTCACTGGCCGCTAAGTATGGACAAGCTGACAAACCGCTCGGGAATGTTCTACTTGGGAGTGGGCCAGCTGGCTGAGGAAGGTGACGTCGACGTTGTGCTTTACAATGGCAGACGATTGGTGCGCGATATCAAAGTCAGCTATACGGCTCGTTTGATCAGCAAGGGCTGCTACTTCTACAACGACAACCGAATGCTGTTCAGTTCTGGTGGAATGAACGTAATGCTCCTTACCGTGCACTGCCGTATAGAGCAACAGATTGAATGTTTAGCCTGGAGGTATGGTGGGTGATCGGAGAGTCTCTTGTCACACCAAACATTTGACACCTTTTTCGGCCGGTCTTTTCGTGCCGTTTAATTCGATTGACTTCGACTTCGTCTTCACCAATTTTCACTTCACCAACAATCCTACCTTGTTATGTGCTTTGATTGTCATTTTCATTGCTTATTTGCTTCTTTGTCTGCTCTGCAGTATTCTGGACAGAACCGATCTGAACAAAGTACGTGCTTCCTAACTACAATATCTGTTTTTGCTCTATTGCAGTCGAGCGTGCTTTAGGGGCGAGTTTTTCCCTTGCTGGACAACAGAGCTCAGGACAAGTACTTGTACCTGCTCACATTGGACACTGGCTATCGTATGTATTCAAGCTGTGACTCAAATGTAAGCCTGCTAAACACGCAGAGTCAGTAGTGTAGAGTCTTCTATGTAGCCTTTATCTTAACCGGAACGTGCGGCGAAACTGACGTGCGCAATCTGAAGATTAGCGACCAACACGACGAAAAGATAGAAACACTGCGCTGGGGCACGAAGGATCGGTTCCTTATAAGCACAGAACAGTCAGTGCACGTTGTTCATCTTTCCGTGTTCACTGATTTTTACTTCAGTCCACTGGGCGAGTTGGCATCGCTGCGTATTTGGCACGACGATTCCGGCTTCGAGAACAAGGCGAGCTGGTATTTGGCGCGCGCCGTAGTCACCGACTTGCAGACAGACGAGTGTTACACCTTCTTTGTCAGTGATTGGTTGGCTGTTGACCATGGCGATGGACAAGTAAGCTGTGCATGTGCGTTGGCTGAGGCAAGAGACAGTTTCAGACCGAGCGTTTCGTGCCGGTGGCAAGCGGCGTCGACTTGAAAGGTTGCGGGGCCCGACTGACTGTGCACGAGTTGGTCGACCATTACTTGTATTTCTCGGTGTTCACTGGCGGCGGCACCAGAGCTCGTCGTGCCTTCACCAGACTCGCCCGTCTGTCCACCTTGCTTTGCTCTCTCTTGGCCACCATGATGTGCACCGCCATCTTTCTGGACGACAACAGTCTTATCGCTGGCGGTGGATTCATCACTCAGAAATTGGGCGCCTTTACTGTCGGCTCTACTGACGTACGTACTTCCACTATGCTCTCTGTGTCTGGTGGGCTTTAGCTTCACCTGTAAGACTGACTGACTAATATGGGACCCCAAACCTTGTCAAATTTCTACGCACAAAATCATTTCAGCAGGCGTACTTTCTGTATTACAGTCAGGCACTTAACGCCTTCTATGGTAGTGGTACCATATCGTCGCCACTATGGTAAAACGAGCCAAGTAACAAAATGAAAAAAATGGAGTTAAGTGCGAAAAACTATAGCCAAAGCACCTAAAAACGTTTTGGCGAAGGAACGAAGTCGAAATTCGCTCTGTGTCAGGAGATACAGCCGTGTAATCAGAGGCATGTGCACGGACATCACCAGGTGATCCTGGTAATATGAGCCAAGTGCTTTGTGCTTTTCCTGTTAGCTGACTTAATTTAACACAACTGACACATGTAGAATGTTTTTCACACCAATTATTTACTTGTATTTTAGGTAAAAAATATTTAAACTGTTATTGAAGCTAATTCACAAAAATGCAACAAATATTTAAAAGGCGGTTTTCTCGATTTCGACTTTCTGTTACTTGGCTTGTTTTACCATAGTGGCGACGATATGGTACCCCACGTTTGGGAGCTGTGGTGGTGCCATATATGGTACCCCTACCTTCGCATTGGTACCGGTACCGGTACCATGTGGTACCACATTATTATGGTGTCGGTACCATAAACGGCGTTAAGTGCCTGACTGTATTAGCGGAGCATATTATGTACAGTACGTATGTCTAATTCGAATGTTTTAGTTTTTCTACGGCGTAATCGTATGTCTGCTGGCTCTTCCTGTGCAGCTGATATTCGGGCACTTCTTCCGCTCCAGTCGCACTCAAAGTGGCGTCGATCGACTGAAACATTTGTCGCCGACGTTCCAACGAAACAAACCACGCAATGGCTGTGACACGTTCTTGCTGGGTCCTTACTCAGTGCTCTTCCGTTATTGGTGTTGGTTGGTGCTGTGATTGCGTTCACTCTGGTCATTCTGCTCTACAGCATGCAGTTCCAGGAGCAGGAAAGCCGTCACTGGAAAGACGTCAACCTTGCCATTTCCTTTTTTATCGTAGAGCCCTTAAAGGTGTGCTGTGGTAGTGCTTGTAAACATGTGTTTACGCTCTTGTTTTCAGGCCGTGCTTATCGTTCTCTTGTCGGCCAAGAGTCAGCTGCAGAAGAAGAATTTGGTTGAACCCGAGGAGCTGGACGAAATCTTGTACAAAGTCGAGGATAAAGGTAGTTGCGTTGCAAGTGAACCTAGTGCTAGTGAAGCGCTGTTGCAGAGTGGCAGTACAACCGCAAATATCTGTCGGGCTACCCGGCCGAACTGGCCGCTTTGGAGAAGAGTGATCTGAACAAAATGAGAGACGAGAAACTGTAAAGTCAGTTGTCTGATTGACCGATTAGAAACGGTTGTTGTACAGTAGGTACGAGGTGATCCGAGAGTTGTTGGTTTACTTCGTCTTTCTGGTTCTCATTATCACACTCTGCTACGGCAGCCGAATTCCGGGCGCTCTGCAGTATCACCTATCCGTCAGAGAAACGTTCCAGATTGACGATGGCTACGGAGATATTCCTTTCGGCTACATCAACATTACCAAGCCGGAGCAGTTTTGGAGTTGGGCGCGTAATTCTTTAGCGCCGAACTTGCGCGTCTCCTGGTACGACAAAAAGCCTGCCTGGGGAATGAGAGGATTTGTCAATGATAAGGTTATTCCGGTTAGGTAGTATGACTATGAGTGGTAGGCAGTTACAGGCATCTCGCATCATGGGTTACGGAGTGATCCGGCAGGTGCGCAATCGACACAACCAGGGCTGCCAAGTGCATCCGTTGATGCAGCAGATGTTCGACCATTGCAACGCTTTCACGGCTGCAGTTCGAGAAGACGAGACGCCGGCCTATACCGTCTCCTGGGTGAACGTCACCGACCCGTCGAAGGCGGCAGAGGAGTACAAGTACAAGAGTGCAGTTGAAATGAAAGGTCTGCCCTACTTCGGCAGAATCGACACCTACTCGGCCGCCGGCTACGTGATCACTCTGAACGGAACGGTCAACTCACTCAAACAAAAGTTCACTCAGCTGGAGCTGGAAGGTAGCAGACTCTCTGCTCCCGCCCCACCCTTCTTGCTGCAAAGTCTGTTTGATAGGCTGGCTGGACGACCGGACGCGTGCCATTTTCGTGGAGTTCAGTGTCTACCAGCCTCACAGCAATTTGTTCGCGGTGGTTCAGTTGTGCGTGGAGATCGCGCCGCTGGGAGCGCTGGTTCCTCGTGCCTGGATCGAGCCGGTCAGACTGCTGAAGTACGAGTCGGACAACGCTCTGCAGATTCTGGTGGCCGAGCTCTGCTTCTGCGCAGTGGCCGTGGTCTACCTGGTCAAGGAGATACGCAACTTGAACAACCTCGGCTGCAGACACTTGAAACATTTCTGGAGTTGGATCGACATCCTCATCACCCTCTTCTCCTTGGTGGCCATTGCGTGTTACGTGGCTCGCATGATAATGATTAGGAACGTGCTGGCCGAGTTCAAAGAAACCAACGGAAACAGCTACGTCAAACTTGACTACGAACGCACGCTCGATCTGCTCTTCACTTGGCTGATCAGCTTCGTCCTCTTCTTCGCTACTCTCAAACTGATCCGCATTCTCCGCTTCAACAAGCGTATCGCCAGCTTCTCCAATACTCTCAAACTGTGAGTGCCATCTTGTACGTACAGTACATGTAGCAGACATACATGTCACAGCTGGGTCTCCTGCCCCTGAGACGATTTCCGCCCGATCCGATTTTCTGGCAAGTAGGTTTTTCAGCAAATTATTACATTTTTTTGAATTTCAGACTAGCTAAAATTGTTAAAATCGCCTGTAAAACATCACTTTATAGCTGTATTTGAACTCAAATTATCTATTTGTAGCCAAAATTTTCAATCTTGAGCGCTTTCTGGTACCCAACCCCTCCCCTAGAGTTTAAGCTTCGACCCCCAACCCCCTCCCTGTCGGTTGATGGCCTGTTATATGTATGGTAGCATACCGGGAGGGAGTGCCGGTTGAGCCAATTTGAGGCAAGCACTCAAAATCAATCGCTCACTATAGACAGAGTTGTAAAATGGCCTCAGAGGTAGTGATCTGAGTGTGTGTCGGGTGAAGGAACGGTTTGTTTCAGCGCAGCGCCAAGCCTGGTCAGCTTCACCGTTCTGCTGCTGATCATCTTCAACAGTGCACTTTTCTTCCTGCTCTTCAGAAGACTGGAGGAGTACAGCAGCTACGTGATGCTCATGGAAACCACCTTCAGTGCCATGCTGGGCAAGTTCGAGATGCAGGATATCATGAAAATTTCCTACTTGGGTACGTTGCAGTTTACGGTAATATCGATTTAATCTTTGCTAAGTTGGGGTGTGTAGGTGACTCTATCCCGGCGGCCCCGGTATCCGTTAGAGCGGTTGTTTGTGGGTTTGAAACCAGTCTGACAGGAGCTAGAGGACGCCGAAAGCCGGTGACGGCAAGTGCGTACAAACTAGGTAAAGGTGAACCGACTGGATCTGCTGCTGTTGCACCAAAAGCTGCTATAAAGCATGCTTGCATTGGAGTAGAAAACTGATGTGTCTGGACATACATAAAATGCTATGTTAGTCAGTTGACCGCCTCTCTCTGTGTTGTGTTGTGTTAGTGTGCGGTTGGACTATTAGTAGTGCGTGTGTGTGATACTAGTTTGTTGTTCGGACGTTGGTTTACTGCAAGAGTAAACAAACTGTTGCTGCTCCACAACTGCACCGCAGACAGCCGGTAGGACAGAGTTGGTAATCGGAAGTGCAACAACAACACCCGAAACACAACAGTGGCGACTTTGGTTTGGATTCGAGCCACACGCGCCAGCCACCACCAAGTGCTCAAGTGGACCCCTACCTGCGTGCAGACGTTACCGACTGGGACTACAGACATCGCCGTCGTATCGGTGTGGACCAGGGTCGCACGTGCTGTACCAGAGTGATTCATCGAGACTGACAGACAACAGCGCTACCTACTGAGATGGCACAGCCCGGCATGAGCAAACTCTACCTGCCAGCGCCAGATCGCTACTGGACACATACAGGAGAACAACCCGTGCTGTCATGGCCATTGTGGGAGCGGCTGTTCAGCTCATTCGTTGCCAGCGTGGACGCAACTCGACCTGCGGAGGGCAAGCTCACAGACAAGGAGAAGAAGGAGTTCCTGATCTCGTACATTGGAGCTGCGGCATTGTCACAGTTGGCGAGCCAGAAAGAGTTCAGCAATGAGACTACCTCCTATGCAGATCTGCTAGCGGCTGCCAGACGTGTATTTCATCGCCCCACCAATGCAGTCAGAGCTCACTTCGATTTTCTGCAGAGGTCGCAACACTCTGGTGAACCAATCGCTGACTATGTGAGGGAGCTACGCCTGCTGATCCAGAAGTGCAGTTTCCCAGTCACAGAAGGTGTCATCACAGAGGCGGACCTGACAGAATACCTGCTGGCCATACAGTTGGTCAAGGGATTGAGCTGCCGCGAGACACAGGAGAAGTTGCTGGCTGAGAGACAAGTCAACCTGAACAGATTTGCCGACATCGCACAAGCACACGAGACGGCGCACCAGGATGCTGCCAAACTGACGGGAGGTCTACCTGGGCAGATCGGAGCCGCCAGTCGGGACCGGAATCAACGCAGAGGACTGAAGGGGCAGAGAGGAGGCCAAGAGCGCCGTTCCCAGCCCGCCATGCCTGTAAGCAATTCCGAGTCCGACACAGAGAAGTCAGACGCAGAAGAAGTCTGCGCAGCCTGTGGCAGACATGGTCACAGAGAGAACGCCAGATCGTGCAGAGTGAAGGGACGAGAGTGCCGCAACTGCAAGCGAGTTGGTCACTTCGCTAAGATGTGCAGATCAGGGCCAACCAGTTACAAGAATCGAGCAATTCCAGTTGGGGTAGCAGCCAGCAGAGAGCGCACCGCCAATCAATGTCTACAACAGTCAGTATGCTGCCAAGTGCTGATCAAGTCACACAAGGACCGCAAGGGTCAGGTGGTACCGATGTTGGTAGACACAGGCTCAGATATAACTGGTATCACGGAGTCAGAGTGGCGCAGGAGCTTCAGAAAGACTGCGGTCAAGCCAGCCAAGCGACTCATGAACTTTGACAATTCACAACTTGCCACCGCCGGACAATTCAGGGCACAGTTATCGTTACAAGGACGATCAGTGACAATACCAGTTTACGTGTTCGCAGATTCGTGCAAGAACACACTGGGCATGGATGTGCTGCGTGCACTGGGAGGAGTGCGTATTGATGTCGATTCAAACGGCACCATGATCCAGAAGGGCCCCAGATGCGCAACTGTGCAGAACACTGAACCGACGGAAATCAGTCAAGTGCAGCGAGGACAACAGAAGTGCCGCAGAGCCCAAAACTCTCACCAGTCATGCCCCAAAGAGGAGGAAGGGAAGGGAGATTTGGAGAAGGCAAGTGGGACTGCCGTGGACAGTGAGAAACCGCGCAAAGATGACATCAACTCGGGCAGAATGAAGCCGCCCTGGCAGCAAGTCTACCGCAAAGGACAGCGCGATCGTGTCAGGAAAAGCCATGCTCAAAAGCGAGAGTCGCCCTGGTCTAAGAAGTGCTACACAGTGATGGCAGTGCTGGGAAGATTCAAGTACAGACTCTCAGACGGTCAACTGTGGAATGCCAGGAAGATGCAGGCAGCCCGGGATAACCTTCTAAAAAGGAAAGAGGTGGTTGATGTGTCTGGACATACATAAAATGCTGTGTTAGTCAGTCAACTGTCTCTCTCTGTGTTGTGTTGTGTTAGTGTGCGGTTGGACTATTAGTAGTGCGTGTGTGTGATACTAGTTTGTTGTTCGGACGTTGGTTTACTGCAAGAGTAAACAAACTGTTGCTGCTCCACAACTGCACCGCAGACAGCCGGTAGGACAGAGTTGGTAATCGGAAGTGCAACAACAACGACCGAAACACAACAGAAAGAAGAACGATACGTACACATGGCGTACACTCGTGGTTGCGAAATGGGCTGCAAGCAAGCGCTTCGGTCCCCGTCAGTTCAGGTCGGATGGCTCCTAAGCCTCGGATTATGACGGGACTTAGATAACGGCATTCTGTTTTGTTTAGCACCGGTTTTCTTCATGCTCTTTCTGCTGACTATCGCTGTGGTGATGTTGAACATCTTCATCACTCTCTTGATCTACTTCTACGAGCAAGTGCACACAGATGTGCTGAGACAAGCCAACGACTACCAACTGATCGACCACTTCAAACTAAAGGTAAGCAGCACCAGTGCATGTCTCAACTGTCAGAGGCAGTTCAGATGTTGCAAGCGGGCAAAATGATGCGAGCCGACCACAGAGCTCCGAAAGATTTCCCGTGTTTCGGACGACAGACGGATGTGGGTCTCGTGATGAACGCCAAACTGGATCTTTTGCTGGGTCGCGTCTTCCGAACTGTCCTCAAAGAGCGATACAAGGCCACCGACATTCGACGCAAAAAGCGCAAATGTGTCAGCACCAACTGAGTTCTTTATTATTTGCTTTGTTTGCTATGCCAAGCTGCCTGTTGTAGGTACATGTGCAAGAATGCATTATCGTCATTGCTTCAGCTTCTTCGCAGTAAACTCTATTTCGCATAATACATGGGCTTCTCCCTCCCCTCGCGGGCCGAGGCCCCCTCGATGAAAACTTAAACAATTTTAAAGGAAAATCGGCGTTCTTTCGACTTTAATGTCATTCCACCCCTCCAGAGTTTTACGGCCTATGTATGAAGCTACGTGCCTGGTTGTTTTGGACGCTACAATGCGTTGCGGAAAACATAGTACGTACAGTAACTGTTTATTAGTTTAATAGCAGAGAAATCAGTGAGAGAAGACCAGTAAATTAGGACGTAGTAGTGGTAGCGCTCTGACGAACAACATCGATTGACTGTAGGCTTTGCCGAACGGCCTGTGAGCACAGTTGGTGAAAATGGTCAAGCAGTTGCAACAGATGCACCATGTATTTCCGGTGTTCTTCGTGGTATTGGGGCAACAATTCCATCGATTTCAAAAGCTTCTGTTCCTCTTTTTGGTACTGTTGGTTCAGTGTAGCCAGTTCTTCTCGCGTCTTCCGTGGTGCATTGGCTTTGTGGGCGCGTTGTACAGCTGCCTGGACACCGAGTCGAGATCGGTTGAGAGTTTGGCGCTGCTTCGCTATGCTTCCGTAAACGTCTTTAATCCAAATTCTGAGAGGAGTCACCACCTCACCCTCTACTTTTCGCTGTAGTTTGCGTTGTTCTAAACTGGACAAGCGAATTGCTCGATTAGCACACGTCAGAGTGGCGCCGTATGCAGAGTCGACCGGCAGTCGTTGACCCAGCGCAGTGAGACAGTCGGCCAGTGCTTCGTATCGGTTGGATCTGTTTGCACTGTTACGCTCCGGTGTCCAGTCGTACAGCTGCACCATTGCCGATTCTATGCGCTCAGCAATCTTGACTGTGTTCTCTTTGGTCGCGTCCAACAGAGCGCTTTGCTCTTCCAGTTGCTGGGAAAATCGAATATGCGCCGCGCCTTTGTCGTCCAAACTGACATTATACTGAATGGCTGGTGCAGCAGATCTCTTGGCCTCGTTACCAGTAACTTTGCGCTTTTGCGGTTGAGATTTCTGAGTCATCGCGCTGCCCTACGTACAACGAACACAACACTACGTAAGTAACAAACAACAGTTGACACGCTGGGTAAGCAGTCACGTACAGTATGTACGTGTGGATACCAGAACTTGGCCGCTCTCAAAATGCGCTGTCACATAACACAAAGTTGTTCGTTAGTCAGTAAAGATTTAGTTGACAAGTACCGGATGCAGTTCCGCTGTCTGCTTCAACCCACTTCATTGTTTTGGAGTAGACAATAGTTACGTAAAGGCTTATCGTTCAGAAGTGCAATGAATCAGAAGACCAGCTTCAGAACGAGCTCCAGCCTCCTGCAGCTTAAAAATGTGCGCAGAGTGAATAAATGTTGCAGGGACAATTTATTGAATTAACTTATTTTACAGTGTCAACTGTTCAACGAATTAGGTTTCGAGACTAGTCTGATTTGAGTCAGGCACAGACATCCAGAATGTGAAGGCTTCAGGAATGACCGTGCTGAGCGATCAGTAAACGAGCGGCCTGAGTGAAGGCCTGAGTCAAGTCCACGGTTTTACCCCCAGCCCCAACCTGGCAAGGCAACGTGATCGTCGGCTTCTGGGGGCCACCACGCTGCTGCATAGGACACCAGTGCTCGTGCTTCATCGTAACGGTCGGGTTGATGCTGACGTTCATTTTGGGGCGTTGACCGGTCAACGGACACGCAATACCGTGAGTGGTGGTTCTGCCCTTCTGCTGACTGGCTGCCAGTGTGTTTTTGGTTTTGAGTTCAACGCAAGCCATCGGTCGGTTATCCTCAGGTACGCTGAGATCGCCCAATTGCTTACTCGGTTCGTCTTCACCTGGACGGACGTTCGAATGCGTTTCTGATAGTTTCAGGTTGAGCTCATCGACCTGTCGTTCCGATTCCGTAAGGTTGCGCTGCAGATTTCCGATGGTTTCAAGTTGTTCCTTGAGTTTGTCTTCCTGACGCTGCAAATCGTTTCGCTGGTTCTGGATAGTTTCTCGAGTGAGGGTGAAGTAGCGTTTCATAGCATTGCGGATGGTGTTGCAGTTGATTGTCTGTAGTTTTTCCCACTCGCTCACGTCTTCTCCGTGTTCTTTGAGAGCTTCCAGCACTTTGTCATACACGTCCAACGTCAACAACTGCAACGTGCGCTTCTCTGCCTCTAAGCAACTCTTGTCCTTGTTGCTGTGCTGTTCTAGTTCCGATCGCAACAAGGCCAATACCAGTTCTGACTGAAACTCGGCGATCCGACGGTACACACTCGTGTCTTCTTCTCGCTCCTCCATTGATGCCAGGATAATTTCGAACGCTTCCCTGCAAAACCCGGCCACCATCGTGTTGCTCTTCACCGAATCCTGTTCTGTTTCCTCTTCAGGTTCTTTTCTGGATGACATCCTCAGACGCAGCACACACAAGTTACAATGTATCGCAAGTGCAAAACAGCAAAATAGATTTAATACTGTATATGTAGTACATACCGTATTATTCTCATAGCGGTAAAGAAGCTTACCGCAACGGTTAGACTACAGTACACCACACACGTCTATAGGTATAATTGGTTTAGGGGCTGTGCAAAAATGACGTCATCGGTTAGGGGGGAGGGGGGGTTGCCAAATGATGACAATCGATGACAAGGGGGGAGGGGGGTTCGGCCAATGATGACGTCACTTTTGTCTCATAGGGTAATTTTGAGAAATTAGCCTTCAAAAACGCATTTGAAAGGCATTCTTAGCTTAAATTTAACAGTTTTAGTAGTATGAGGAGGCCTGGTTGGGATTCTGACCAACAAGGGCGAGAAAATGTTGAAAAATTAACTTTCAAAAACGCATTTATAACGCATTCTGGTCGTCATTAGAGCCCTGCACAGGCCGCCTGGCACAAAATTTTGGCTGGGTTGTTCCGGTTGGAGTCTGCCCGGAGACGGATTGAGGCTACTTTAGCCAAAATAAGTTTTTCTTTAAATCTGTTTTATGTTTAGGTTTGTTATGTCATTAGAACTGTTTCTTTTGTACGTACTGTACTGTACGTAGTTCTCGCACAAGTGATTTTGCAAGATTTTTCGGCGATTTTGGCCTTCCCGAAACGGGCCAGGCCGTCCAGCGCAAAATGTCATCCGGGCGGACTCGAAATTTGATATTCCAGGCCAGGCCGTCAAAAAAGCGGCACCATGCGTAGGGCGCTACTTAGACACCTTTAGTAAAGAATTTTTTCTTTTCTCTTATTTTTGACAGGTTTTTTCTTTCTACCTCTACCAAAAAAGGTGTACCTATGTACCTACACTACACTTACCTTACTTGGATACCTTGCTATTTTCAATACATGTAGTTCATAACTGTGTAGATGGGTTTTTCACTGAATTATGATAAATTGGTAGATTTTCGAATTTTTTTCTTTGATTTTCTTAAAAATAGTGAAAAATCTTCTAAAAACAAGCTGTTTCTAAATACGGAAAAATCTAGAAGAATTTAGAAGAATAACTAGAAGAATCTAAGAGCTATTGTCCCAAAATTTGCTCATTTGAATGCAGGAATTTTTGCAAATTCGGGGGGGGGGGTTGGAAAAAAGTGACGTCATTTTTTCGCTTTTAGAGGGGGGGCTTGGAATATGATGACAACCGATGACAAGGGGGGGAGGGGGGGTCGAAAAATGGCCAAAAATCGATGACGTCATTTTTGCACGGCCCCTCATGTCATACTGTGATACTTTACTCATTAGCGTGGCGTAGGGCTTCATTGCTGCAACACATCTGACGGCGCAGTCATTTTCCTCCCAAATCAGACTAAAAACAAAGGAAAGTTAACAGATTTCTGAAAGGTGTGTAGTACTGTAGTCATTAGTGAAATGCCTATGCGTATGCTGCGTGAAAACAAACGCACGCATCAAAGTAGCTAATAGTTTCTCAGCATAGCGCAACGAAGTGAAAGCAAAAGCTATGATTATTGAGGTGAACGACAATTGTCACGCACGCGCGTACTCATCTCATAGTCAGGACACTAATAGAAAGTGGCGAGTGTAGCAGAGCGAGAGATTAGTGTTTACTGGAGGTATAAACGAGTAGAGGCGTAAGAGAATCAGGAGGGAGTACGTTTGGGCTGCGTGGGCAGAGGCGGTGCTAGAGAGATATCGCGGTCGTCTGGAGTCTTTGGTTTCAGTACGGTGAACTTGCATTTGAGGTCGGCAGAGACTTGCATGATGCCAGCGTTGTTGTCGAATTCATTGCAGTACTTGGGGGCTGAGAAAACGGTGACCAGTCGTCGGGACGCGAAGAACTCGTATCCGTCCTGAACGACTTGATGGGCTCGGGCGATTAGGTCGATGTCGAGTTTCTTGCAGCACTCGTGCACGGCGTCAGCGCCGAATGCCACCGAAATGCCCCTCAATGTGTTCTTGCCGAACCCGGCCAGTTTAGAGTCGGGGTCAGCCCAGAGCAGATCTTGAGTCAGTCCTTCTAGAGTGCTAATCGGTCGGCTCAGAGATTTGATGTCGTTGAGGGAATGGAGATCGGGGCTGATGCCCCCGTGCATACACAGAATCCTGCCGTCTATCAGCCCACACAATGGCATCATCTCGAAAACTTGGTTGAATTTCTTCCACAGAGCGCCGTATCTTTCGTCGCGAAACCGGTCCTTCAGTTCGTCGTAGAAGCCGTAGATTCGATTGATGGAGGCCAGCTCGTGGTTGCCGCGTAGCAGGTAGAGGTTCTCGGGATAGATCACTTTGTACGCCAACAACAGACAGATTACTTCGAGGCTCTGCGGCCCGCGGTCCACGTAGTCGCCCATGAACAAGTAGTTGGTGCTGTGCGGGTAGCCCGTGGCTCCGAAGATCCGCAACAGATCACTGAATTGTCCGTGAATGTCGCCGCACACAGTCACTGGAGCTCCGATGTAGACCAGGGTCGGCTGAGCAGTAAACACTTCCTTCGCCCTGTTTAGCAGATGATCAACTTCGTTATACTTGTAATCGACGTAATAAAAGCCTTTCCGGTCCACACCCTTCAAATGTCTCCTGATGAATGATTTCAAGTCCAGTCTGGGGGCCATGCCTCAAGTTGATTAAAACACAAAAACGATACAGACAACAGTGAATTCTGCTTTTTATAGTCATTTTGTAAGAACTTTTGTTGGTCCTTTTAAACAAGATTTACTCTCCTTAGTATGGGTAAAACACTTGAGGAGCCACAGACTGACCGGTCGACGCAAGGGATATTATCCGTAGATAGCTACTTAGCTTTAAAAGGGTCCTTAGCCACAGAAGGCTCCATAGCCATGTACTGTATGTCTACGGCTCCTCAAAGGCATAGCCGTACATGGCTACAGAGCCATCTATGGCTACGTTGGTACGTGCAGTGTAGCCATCTATGGCCAAAAGTGGGCGGGCCTATCTGTGTAGCCATAGAAGGCTCTGTAGCCATGTATGGCTACGCCTTTGAGGAGCCGTAGCTATACAGGGCTACGGACCCTTCTACGGCTACGGACCCTTCTACGGCCGAAGATGGCTCTGTAGCCTTTTATGGCTAAAGTGGCTACACCTTGTATAGCCATAGAAGGCTACAGAGCCATATACAAACTGCCGACCAAGATAGGGTTTTCAGACTGATTTCAACCCCAAATTAGGGTTTTAGAACGGCTAAACAGGGTTTCTAGACTTTATAAATCCTATTCAGGGTTTCAAACGCCCTAATTTGGGTTTGTTTCTAAGGTCCTAAATAGGGTTCCGAAACCCTAATTTGGGTTTCTGAAATCCTAACTAGGGTTCCTGACTGAACCCCTAAATAAGGTTTCTGAAACCGTACTGTAAATAGAGTTTCTAAGGCCCTAAATAGGGTTCCGGAACCCTAATTTGGGTTTTTGAAGCCCTAAATAGGTTCCGGAACCCAAATTTGAGTTGCTGAAATCGAAAATAACGGTTTCAGAGGCCCTAAAGAGGGTTCCAAAAAGTCTCTAAAAAGAGTTTCAGAAATGCATTTGAGCTCTATTTTATCAGATAAAATAAGGTTTTTGTACGTTTTAAAGCAAAAATACGGATTTTTTTCGCACGTTTTGGATCAAAAATAGGTTGTTTGCAAGTTTTAAAGCAAAAATTGGGTTTTAAAGGGCATTCTTGCAGTTCAGACAAGATTTTTACCCGATTTTTAGTCCTCAAAACCGTTTTGAGCCCAAAAAAGGTAGCTGAAACCCACTTTTGGTCAGCAAAAAAGGTCCCTGAAACCCCCTTTGGACATAGCTTGCTTGCTTTAGGACCTTGCTTTACTGCGGAGGAGAAATGGAAATGTTTTGGGGAAATCTTGAATACTGGTTTTTCTATGTTTGTTCCACAAAGACAAAACGCTGCTGGAAAAATTTACCCATTAAGTATTAAGAAAAAGCTGAGGAAAAAGCGTGAACTTTGGAGAAAGCGAAGCCAATTTAATGGAGATGTAATCTATAGAAATTTTGCTCGTACTCTGAGAAATGATATCCGTAATTATGTAGAAAGTGAAGAAAAGCGGCTACTGGAGAGTGGCTCTTTAACATGCATTTTGCGAGAAAGTCAACTTAGCTATACAATGTAAGGGAACGTGGTCAAGCAACTTTTTTCCCCGATCCGGCTGGTGTCGCAATATGTTAAAATAGATACCAAACGAACACCAATGGTGCATGTTCGAACATCGGGGACCCCCTAGAACCTGAGCTGTACCCCCTCAAAGTTGGGTCGGTAGCCCCTTTTCGGCCAATTTTTTTGTGTCTGACAGTCTCAACTCAAACGATCACCATTCTCTCATTTCTCTAGATACAGAATTGGTCTGCACATGGTTCGATAGTTCTAAGGGTGGCCTTTCTAGCGCTCTACCCCAGGCTTCCGGAACATACCTAGTTAGCGAGATATTCTCGAAAAACTGAAAAATTTCCGAAAAACACCGCCTCATTTTTTTCCGAAAAATCGTTATAACTTCTGCCAGATATGCGTCGTCCGTTCAATATTTTAGATAATGATACAACACTAAAGGCCAAACAAAATTAACATATTTCGGATCCAAATTGTGGTTGGTGGGGGGGGTGTTTTGCGATTTGAAGACTGTTGAAAAAATGTTTTTGCTCAGAATCAAAAACAAACCAGTCAGTCTGATGCAGTTTGACCCGCTGATTCCGAATATGCACTCCGATCGGCTGGATTCCTTCTGGTTCCGGAGTTATTGACCTCCAAATTCTTGACAGACAATATTTCTCGAGTGGCACTCCTCATTGGCATGAGTAAAAAGCGTTTTGAAAAGCAGTTTTTCTTATGCAGTTTTTGCTGCTGATTCCGAAAATAACCATATTTTCTCTCTGCGATGCCGATTTTGGAAGATATGGCCATTTTTAGAATTTGCAAGGAAAATGTATGAACTTTGCATGCCATAACAGTTTGAAAGGTGACTCAGTTCAGACATGTGTAGGACACGGACCCATGCAATTTGCTTCATCTAATGCAGTTTTTCACGCTGATTCTGAAAATGAGAGCCGTTTTTCAATATGCCTGCTCCCACATGAGTTATTGCCTCCTGGTGCCCTGTCATTTACGTCATAAGTGACTGATCAAGGAAATGCATGAAATGGCTCCTATTAGGTGTAGTTTTCTTCGCTGATTCAGAATATGACGCTATTGTTGCGGTACAACCACTGGCTCGTGAGTTATAGCCTTCTAAAGTTTTATCAATACCCATGGTTTCCGGTGGGGTCATCTTGAAATAGATAATCATTGTTCCTGCACTTTTAAAGGGAATCATGTATCAGTAAATAGTCTACCTGACCTATTTTGAGCTGCTGATTTCAAAAATGACCTTACCTCTCTTCTTCAGGCTCTGGTTTTTACGATTCAGTCATATTGTTGTGTCGTAACTGTGGAGGGTTGTATCAGAAAATTGGGTTCTTCCAGGGTAAAACTAGGGTAATTTTTTAAGTCAGCGGCTCAAAATAGGTCAGGTAGACTATTTACTGATACATCATCAGCATCAGACTGACTGGTTTGTTTTTGATTCTGAGCAAAAAAATTTTTTTCGACAGTCTTCAAATCGCAAAACACCCCCCCACACACCAACCACAATTTGGATCCGAAATATGTTAATTTTGTTTGGCCTTTAGTGTTGCATCATTATCTAAAATATTGAACGGACGACGCATATCTGGCAGAAGTTATAACGATTTTTCGGAAAAAAATGAGGCGGTGTTTTTCGGAAATTTTTCAGTTTTTCGAAAATATCTCGCTAACTAGGTATGTTCCGGAAGCCTGGGCTAGAGCGCTAGAAAGGCCACCCTTAGAACTATCGAACCATGTGCAGACCAATTCTGTATCTAGAGAAATGAGAGAATGCTGATCGTTTGAGTTGAGACTGTCAGACACAAAAAAATTGGCCGAAAAGGGGCTACCGACCCAACTTTGAGGGGGTACAGCTCAGGTTCTAGGGGGTCCCCGATGTTCGAACATGCACCGTTGGTGTTCGTTTGGTATCTATTTTAACATATTGCGACACCAGCCGGATCGGGGAAAAAAAGTTGCTTGACCATCCTAAGTTGACTTTCTCGCAAAATGCATGTTAATACAGGGTGTGTCAAAAAAAAACAACCCAGCAGAGTTTTTGCTGTAGCAACCGCAAATCTCAACCGATTTGAATGAATCCTGCTTTACATGAAAGATAAATAAATTCTTGAAAGACTGGTGAAGGCCCTATTAGGATACGATGCTTAGTTCCTGAGATATTTTCCTTCAAACTCAAAACAGAGATTTTGGCAGTGAACAAGAGCGATTCCGTTGCACTTCACAACAAAACGGATTCCTACTGCTGAGGGGCAACAAGACTTTTACAAATGAAGTAACCAAGCATGTGTGGCACCAGAAAAACCTCGTTGCGTTAGCCCTGAGCAGTAGGAATCGGTTTTATTATGAAGTGCAACAGAATAATAAAAATCGCTCTTGTTTATAGCCAAAATCTGTTTTGACTTTGAGTGCAAATACCTCAGGAACCAAGCATCATATCTTAATAAAAGCTACACCAGTCGTTCAAGAATTTATTTATCTTTCATTTAAAGCAGGATTCATTCAAATCGGTTGAGATTTGCGGCTGCTACAGCAAAAAATCTGCTGGGTTGTTTTTTTTTGACGCACCCTGTATAACTATACATACATACAGTATAGATAAAAAAATGTCCCATCGCTTTTTCGGCCTTCACTCAAACGTTTCGTTCTCAGTCACTTCTTTACCGATTTGGCTCAAATTTTCAGCAAAAATTAACAACATGGTTGGCTAAATATTCTGCAAGTTTAGTGCAAAAATTCCGACTCATACTGGTTTTATGACCCGAAAACTAGGAATGAGGGTGGTCCACGCAAATTTATTTTTTTTCGGTAATACAAGGAGTACAGTCCTGAAACTTGCAGGAATGATTGATGTTGCTATTGGGCATAACATACTAAGCGGGCAGCCCTGTAGCTCAAAGGGCACTAAAATGAGGGAATTTCAAAAACATGAGTGAAAATCCCATAGTTAAGAAATCTGCACCTTCTAGAATCAAAGCACTGAATCTGTTGTTAATCAACATAGATTGTAGCAGGAAGTTCGACAAATAAATGAACCTGATATGTAAGCTCTGTTCCACACCATAGTAACCATCCCTGCAGCGTTTTTTGAAAATTGAAAATCTCTAGAATCGTCATTTTGCCGGTTTTACGAAGAAGAGTCATATTTCGTCATGTTTTTGAAATTCCCCCATTTTGGTGCCCTTTGAGCTACAGGGCTGCCCGCTTAGTATGTTATGCCCAATAGCAACACCAATTATTCCTGCAAGTTTCAGGCCTGTACTCCTTGTATTCCCGAAAAAACTTAAATTTGCGTGGACCACCCTCATTCCTAGTTTTCGGGTCATAAAACCAGTATGAGTCGGAATTTTGGCACTACACTTGCAGAATATTTAGCCAACCATGTTGTTAATTTTTGCTGAAAATTTGAGCCAAATCGGTAAAGAAGTGACTGAGAACGAAACGTTTGAGTGAAGGCCGAAAAAGCGATGGGACATTTTTTTATCTATACTGTATATGTTTTTCGCCAATCAAACATACTGTATAAATAACTAGTGTTCCGACGATATCAAAATTCGTCGATATTCGATATCGATATTTTCAGCTCAATATCGATCGATATCTCTTGCGGGCAGACCGTGCACCAATTGGTGCACGCGACAATTTTTCATCACGCATTTGCCGATCAGCTTCGCACGGGTTCATCACGCAAAGCTGATCAGCTTCGCAAAATTTACACCTCGATCAGCTTCGCATTTGCGTTATGCGGCCAGCGCAGCCATAACTCATTTTCATCACGCACTTTGTGTCGGCTGTATGCTACAGCGTTGCGCATTAGCTGGAATTTAAAGTGGCCGCCTGTAAAAAAATGCGTGATGAAAAACCTCATCACGCAAGTGCGCAAGGCAAGTGCGTGATGACTCTTTCCATCACGCAGCGTTTTCATCGGACAAATTGAATCAGCTTCGCACGGGTTCATCACGCATTTTCCAGGCCAAAAATTCAAATTGGCTCATCGGACATTTGACGGCCCTGCGCGAGAGGGATATCACGCACTTGCGTGATGAGGTTTTTCATCACGCATTTTTTTACAGGCGGCCACTTTAAATTCCAGCTAATGCGCAACGCTGTAGCATACAGCCGACACAAAGTGCGTGATGAAAATGAGTTATGGCTGCGCTGGCCGCATAACGCAAATGCGAAGCTGAACGAGGTGTAAATTTTTGTGAAGCTGATCAGCTTTGCGTGAGGTACCCGTGCGAAGCTGATCGGCAAATGCGTGATGAAAAATTGTCGCGTGCACCAATTGGTGCACGGTCTGCCGGTAAGAGATATGCAAGAAAATCTGAAAATTTAAAAGACCAAATTGCTCTCGATGCAATCAGCGATCTGATAACAATTAAGCAGAGAATGGCAGAAAAGGTAGGGCCCTTCTTAAGCCCTTCAATAAAAAGGTTGATCCCCTCAGGTCTATGCTCCACCCTCATTAGGCATAAAGAGCTCAGACAGAATAGCGTATTTTAACTTATGTTAATGATGTTAATGACAAATAAGCCAAAAAACATGACTTTAGTAAAAAATCGGACTTTTTTTGCTTACCATTCTTTCAACCACCCATCAGTCCGGCGGTACCCCTTCAGTATTTGAAAATTTACTACCCCAAAGCTTCTGCTTCAAGTGTGTGGATTGAGCGGCTCTTCAGTGCTGCTGCAGACATTTAACATGCATTTTGCGAGAAAGTCAACTTAGCTATAAGGGAGGGTGTTTAAGCAACTTTTTTTCGCGGATCCGGCTGGTATCCAAATATGTTAAAATAGATGTCAAACGAACACCAACGGTGAATGTTCGAACATTGGGGACCCCGTAGAACCTGAGCTGTACCCCCCCCCCAAAGTTGGGTCGGTAGCCCTTTTTCGGCCCTTTTCTCGACATTTACTCAAACGATCACCATTCACTCGTTTCTCAAGAGTCAGAACAGGCATGCACATGGTTGGATAGCCCTGACAGTTGCCTTTCAGACGCTGCACACAGCGCTTCCGGAACGTACCCGGTTAGCGAGATATTCTCCGAAAACTACGAAATTTAGCGAAATTCCGACACGATTTTTTTCCGAAAAATCGCTGTAACTTCTGCCATATATGCGGGGGCAAGCTGATTTTTGCAAAAAAGATAAAACGCAAAATGCCAAACAAAATAAACCTATTTCGGGGGCAAATTTTGGGGGGTAGGGGGGGTGTTTTGCAATTTGAAGCCAGTCAAAAAAATTTTTTTTGCTCAGAATTAAAAACAAACACACTATTCTGGTGTAGTTTTACCCGCTGATTACGAAAATGAACTCGGTTTGTCCAAATTCGCCCTGGTTCGGGAGTTATTGATGTCCAAACATTAGCTTCCGTACTTCTACCAACTTTTGTTAAATATCAGTAGAAGCAGCTAGCCCGTTTATTATCAACCTAACAGATGCAGTTTTTCGAGCTGAGTTCAAAAATGACCTCATTTTTGCTCTATGGCCTCTAGATAGGGAGTTGCGGGCGTTCAAATTTTCCCGATATCTTTATGCAAGTGAGGAATGAGTGTTGTTGCACGCTTTCAGACTGTCTCGATAGTTGACGATTCTCTTGGGCTACAGGGCAGCTGATCATTTGCTTAGAGGCTCTTCTGCCAGCTGAGTTCAAAAATGACCTCATTTTTGCTCTACGACCTCTAGGTAGGGAGTTACGGGCGTTCAAAGTTTCCTGGTATCTTTATGCAAGTGAGGCACGAGTGTTGTTGCACGCTTTCAGACTTTCTCGATAGTTGATGATTATATGTATACGACTAGAGTACAGCTGAAATTATGTAGTTCTGTGCGCTGATTTAAAAATGACCTTATTTTACTCTACAATGACTGGTTTCTCAGTTATGGATGTTCAAAATAAAATATTGTAGTACAGCTTGTGCTATGTGATGAGACAACAGTATACGGATGTGCATTACTATGAGTGAATTGTGTTGACGTTGACTTGAACTTAGTGAGTGCAGTTACTGCACTGCAGTATCCATTTATCACAACAATTTCAGCCTATTCCAGTCTTTTCAATCCTCAAACAAAAGGTTCTCATTCACTGTCTTCTGCACGGCATCCTGCAGCTCAACCCCATACTCATTTTCAATGAGTTCTGATTCCACGTCTATGTACGTCACATCAACTGCCACCTCTATGCCAGCTGGTTCTTGTGGAGGCTGCACTGGTTATAACCTATAAATAACACATACATACATACATATATGTTTCTGAAAATTTAATATGCACATATTTTTAAACATTAAACATATTTGTGTAAAAGTCGCTTATTCACTTATATTTTGTCTTAATTTTCGATAATTCAAACTTGAGATTCCGAATTTCCTGTTTAAAACGGTTTGCAACAATTTAGATAGCGTACTCAGATTCAATAAGTTTAAGTGAAAGTCAGATTTTGGAAAAGTTTACTGTCAAACAGCAACCAAAAGTCTTGAAATCATGAATTCCTATAGCAAAAATATGTATATGTTTCCAAGAACATATTGGCCTCAAAACATATAAATACAAAACATATTTGACGTGCAAACATATTGAGAAACATAGTATGTTTTCACAAAAACAAACATATTTATGTTTTAAAACATATACATAAAACATATCTCTGCAAAGTATTCCCCATCACAATAGGGAATATATTAATAACGTGGGTTTGTTGGTGTCAGTATCCAAGATGTAAAGAATAGGATATCAACTTTAGCTCCAAACCCCAACTAGCCAACAAACCCACCCCGCGCAAAGGCAATCGCCACGGCACTGCTGAATGCGTCTGAGTCGTGTGCATCTTGTCTTGCGCTTATGGCTTACTAACGCCAGTTGTTTTCTGTTCTACGGATCGATTCTAGGTCAAAATGCCCCCCGCCATGGATCCACTGAATAAGGGTCCCGACCACCCAGATAGCCAAATCTGAGCTTAAGCCAAAGGCTCATGCCGCGGTTGCATTTCGTTTATATGTACATGTGTTGTGTGATAGAATAAATGAACTAAATTTTAGATGTTGCACAGGTACCTATTGCACCATAATAGTAATGAGTCACAAATCTTTTCCATATTTTTATTATTTTGGACTGAAAGAAAAAGCATTTAGTAGGTAAATAGTATACAGCAAAATTATCTTAAAGAAATCAAAAGAATATATGTCAATCTACAGTACAGCCCAAAAAATGTCCACCCCCATTTTCGAACTTTACTCAAACGATTTGTTCTCAGTCATTTGTTTATCCATTTGGCTCAAATTTTCAAGATTAATTACGAATATAACTGGGTAGATACTGTGCAAGCTTGGTGAGCAAATTCCAACCCGTTCTGATTTTATGATGCAAAAACTAAGAATCCAGATGGTCCACAGAAACTTATTTTTCGCTAATTCAAAGAATATGGGTCTGAAATTTGCAGGAATGATTGATGTTGCCATTGGGCATAGCACACTGAGTGGGTAGCCCTATTGAATGATAGGTGAAAAAGTTAGGCATGTGCAATGGCGTAGCTGAGAATCGAACCCAGCACCTTTGGATTACCAGTCCAGTGCTCTAACCACTAAGCTACACGCCGATGCCAGACTAACACCTTAAACTCAGTATTTGAGAAAGCTAGCCAGTAATGAGGAGCGGGTAGAAGCCACAAGCATAAAACTCAAGCTGAACTAGTGTAGTCAAATTGAATGAAAGGTGAAAAACTTAGGCATGTACAATGGCGTAGCTGGGAATCGAACACACCATCTTTGTATTACCGGTCCAGTGCTGCAGCTCAAAGGGCTCTAAAATTGGAGAATTTCAAAAACGTGGCAAAATGTCACTTTTCTTCATAAAACTGGTGAAATGATGATTCTGAAAATTTTCGATTTTTCAAAAACACTGTGGGGAACGTTTCTATCATGTGCAATAGAGTTCAAATATCATGTCCAAATTCCCCAATTTTGCTCCCATTGGAGCTACCGGAGTTTTCCACTTATATGACCTGGTCTTATAACTGGAAAATGCCCAAATTTAGGGTCACTTTTTGGCGCCCTTTTGAAGACCATGGTCTTCTAACTGGAAAATGTTATTTCACAGCAAACAAGGGTTTTTGGCCAAAAGTTGAATTTTGTTTTCACCTAGATTGTTGTTTCAGACATGCCTGACCATTTTACGCTTGACTTGTAAAACTTTACTTGAAATTACAAAATTACAAAAAGAAATGTAGTGTTGAAGCATAGCAGGTACACTGTATTGTGTTCAAAACAAAAATCAGAATCATGTTTTACCCATATTATGTACTTCTGCCTTTTTTTTCACGATGGATAGCTTTTGTTTAGTTTAAAAACAGATAATTGTGTGCTAAAATCGATTAATTTAACCAAGACCATGGTCTTTTAACTGGAAAATGGGTGTCAATGAACCCAGTTTTCTGACCACCCATTTGAAGACCATGGTCTTATAACTGGAAACAAAAACCTATTATAAGACCATGGTCTTCTAACTATGGTGGTCTTATAAGCGGAAATCTCCGGTACATGGCTGCCAACTCAGTATGTTATGCCAATGGCAACATCAATCATTCCTGCAAGTTTCATAACCATAGTCTTTGAAATGCCGAAAAAATTGAAGTTTGCATGGACCACCATAAATCTTAGTTTTTTGGTAATAAAACCGGAACGATTTGAAATTTTCGCACCAAACTAGCGCAGTGTCTAGTCTACCCAGTTGTATTGTTAATTAATCCTAGAAAGTTGAGCCAAATCGACAAACAAATGACAGAACAAATCTGATTGAGTAAAGTTCGAAAATAGGGGTGGACATTTTTTGGCCCATACCATATTTTAGTGAGGAACAACATAAATATCAAATAAAAGATTGGTTGAAAAGGCACAGTTCCTAATTACAGCTTAAGCATCACAGACTCTGTATATGGTAAACAGTCTGTAGACCTCCACACCAAATCGCGTTGAGTGTTTTGCAGGACTCCCTCTCATTAAAGCGATGTTGCTTTATGTTTTTGCCTAAATAAATATGGTTGCTTCTGGGCACAGTTCTAGGCAAGCAGGCAAGTACATTCATGCTTCTTTAATATGGCCATTGGGACATTGCTCAACTGACTATATTATGCAATCAGTCATACTAATAAAGCAGCAATAATCATGCTTCTTTTTTAGGTTATGATGTCCTAAGCTCTCAGCTTACCCCCATTCTTTCTTGTGGAATGATGTCGTTTATGGAATATCATTCAGTTTATATTATAAGTATACAAATGTTTCAAGGAATTTCAGGCTATGGCGTTGAAAATTAAGTAGTGGTCCTTTAATATCATCTTTGTCTTTCCGTATTTAACCCGTGACAATGAGTTTTTGGGGCAATCCGAGTATTATTATGTCAAGAATTACTTCTTTTCTAGACATAGAATGCATTTGCTTGCAATGAAAACTATGAGCAACCATACAGTATGTAGATCGATCTTTGCTATTGTATCTTTTAGCAACAGAAAATCACGTTCTACTAGATGTAACGTTTCGCCAGGGACATACTGTAATCAACTCTGTGGTATCGCTTTTCCATGGAATTGTTTTGCGCAATCGACCTTCAGTGGCAAGCCATGTTCCAATGGTTACCCTACTACTGTTAAGCTCTATTGTTATAAAGCTATATGGAGGGCAAAGAACGGAATCTCATAAAAAAGATATGGATCTAATATCTATGCATAGCTTATGTTGTTTGGTTGGTCACGACCCTTATTCAACAGCCATCAATCTAATGTCTGCAAACTCTAAAATCTAGTTCTTTTATTCGATCCTAAGATGTACAGTGCCTGCATAAACGAAAACCGGTTGAAGCGACCTGCCTACGGGGGCATGAGTCTTAGGCTCGATTTGGCCATCTGGGTGGTCCTTGGGGGACCCTTATTCCATGGCGGGGGGCATTTTGACCTAGAATCGATCCGTAGAACAGAAAACAACTGGCGTTAGTAAGCCATAAGCGCAAGACAAGATGCACACGACTCAGACGCATTCAGCAGTGCCGTGGCGATTGCCTTTGCGCGGGGTGGGTTTGTTGGCTAGTTGGGGTTTGGAGCTAAAGTTGATATCCTATTCTTTACATCTTGGATACTGACACCAACAAACCCACGTTATTAATATATTCCCTATTGTGATGGGGAATACTTTGCAGAGATATCCCTCCCTTACACGAGACACCATACACCATGAGTGAGACAGTTTAGGGAAACCCCTAGCTAACATCAAAATACAAGAACATAACAGCACCAGTACTAAGAAACATTTTTCTTGTTTCCCTTGACCCCAATTGTATGCATTTCCATGATGGGATGACTTAACAGCACATCTTGTCTAATTTTTATCATGATGCATGATGGTAGGGAACTTCTCACTGAATTACATACTGTTGCTTAAACATTTTTGTTTAAATTTTATCACGATGGTACTTCTCACTAAATCACATACTGTCGTTTGAAAAGTTAGTTTAAATTTTACCACTATGCTACCTCTCACTGGATTACATACCATCATTAGAAAATTTTTTTTTAAATTTTTATCACAATAGTATGGTACTTCTCACTGAATCACATACTGTCGTTTGAAAATTTTCTTTCAATTTTATCACAATCGTACTTCTCACTGGATTACATACTGTCGCATAAAAATTTTCTGTCAATTTTACCGCAATGCTACTTCCCCTGGATTACATACTGTTGCTCGAAAAGTTTTGTTTAAATTTTATCACGATGCTACTTCTCACTGAATTATATACTGTCGCTTAAAATTTTTTTTTTAATTTTATCACGATGGTTCTTCTCACTAAATCACATACTGTCGTTTGAAAAGTTAGTTTAAATTTTACCACTATGCTACCTCTCACTGGATTACATACTGTCATTAGAAAATTTTTTTAAAATTTTTATCACGATGATGGTACTTCTAACTGAATCACATACTGTCGTTTGAAAATTTTCTATAAAGTTACAGCCATACATGGGCCAGGGGGTAAGGGGGTTTACCCCCCTCGCCGGGCCATACCCCCTCCCCCAGCCCCCTCCCAGAGGGAGAAAATTTTCGCACATTTAAGTATTTAAGGCAATATAGGCGTTTTTGGGCTTAAATACAAAAACCACCCTATCTTCAAAAGGTCATGGCTCAACTTCAGGAGTAGGTGCACAAATCCACCCATTCTTGTATTGTACCGTATAACAAGCTAATGTAACCCTCAAATTTTCAAAGATACAACTCATTCGCTCGTTCCGCAATAAATTCCGCCAAAATCGAAAAATTCGATCGAAAATAACTCAAAAACCAAAAACACTACAGAAAAACTAAAAGCACCAACAGATTCCCCGCAAAATGGCGAACATTTTGATATAAAACATAAATCCAAAACACCCAAAAAACATGTAAAAAACTCGAAAAACTGCAAAAAATACTAACTATGACAATTCCGTCCCGCGAACAAAAATTTTTTCAGGTCCTCAATTCAAAACCAATGAATGGATTTCCCTGAAAATTTCAGAAAACGTACAACCCAACAGCCTCTACAACTTCTGCAGAAACCAGCCAGATCGGTTCACACATGCAAATGTTACAGCTAGATAAATTCGGAAAAAATACAAAACCACCCTATGTTCAAACAACCATAGCTCACGTTCAGGAGTAGGTGGACAACTCCACCCATTCTTGCATTGAAGACCATAACAACCTAATATAACCCTGAAATTTTCAAAGATACCACTCATTCCCTCGTTGCGCAATTAGTTGCGCAAAAACTGAAAAATTGCATCGAAAATAACTCAAAAACGAAAAACACTACACAAAAACTAAAAACACCAACAGATTTCCCCCAACATGGCGAACATTTTGATATAAAACACCAACCCAAAAGACCTAAAGAAGCATGCAAAAAACTCGAAAAACTGCTCAAAAAGTGACACCGAGGATCACCCCCCCCTCACAAAAAAATCTTTTTGAAGTCCTAAATCCAAAACGAATGACACGATTTTCCTGAAAATTTCACAAAAGATAGAGCGCAAAAAGTTATATAACTTCTGCAGAAACCAGCCAGATCCGTTCACAAACGCAAAAGTTACAGCTAAAAGAAACACCCAAAAATGACCCCTTTTTGGCACAAAATACGACAAAAAAAATAAACCTGAGCATAATAGAGGAAGCGCATTTTCCGCCCCACCACACGATGTCTAAGAATCTTTATAGACCGAAAATGACCAACAAACCCCCGTGAAGCGCAAACGCGCTTCCCCTGATATGTTTCCTACAGTACGCGCAAGTAGCACAAAAGACATTCGTGTGTAATCATCAATAACATTCAGAAAATACCGCTTCCCTCCGGATAATTGCGGCTTGATCGGACCACTCACGTCTGGATCTACTAACTGTAGTGGCTGACTGGCTGTGCGCTCGCTGGCTTGCAGAAACGGCTTTCGTTTGGCCTTGCCCATTGCGCATGACTGGCATGCTTTTATCTGAACTTTGGTGATTTTTGGGCGTCTGACGTCATCAGACGCTCCACATCACGTTCTCCGAAATGACCAAACCGACGGTGAGCCAATCCTGGAGAAACTTGGGAGACAGCATCGACACACCGTACAATAGGTAAGGAGTAGATCCCAAACTTAGTGCCATGCTTGCTGCAGGAGGCACCACCGGCTCGTCCGCGGAGTGAACTCGGCCCACTGGAAAACATCCAGATTTTGGGCTACTGTAGGCGTAGGCGTTTCCACCTCCTCCTCACTCGGAACACTGTCTGCGTCTAGAACAGAACGGACACCAACCAAATCACCGGTTGGAGATACCTGACCCTCTTTATCCCGAGAGGCATCACCGTACTGCGCTTGCTTAACATCTGCCTGTGCCACACCACATCGTTCGATTTCAGGCTGTAAGTGTACACTGGTGTCTTCTGTAACGGAAGCCAACTTGACCGAGGCTCCAGCACCAACAATGCCATCTAGTAGGTGGGTGCCATTTGTCAGTTTTTCGAATGCAGTGTGCCACCCCTGCGAGTCCATAATTGACGCTCGACCACCACCAAATTTCATATTGTACTCCGATCCGATTCGATTTGCGGGGCCTTACGGCCTACGATCAGACTGGTGGTCCATTTCGCGACCCCCGTGATTCGTCATCTCGGACGTTGCCCTTCTTTTACTGCCAGCCACTCCTAGCCATGCTGCTGGGTGCCGGTCACCAGGGTTAGGCTCTAACCCGGGTTACCAAACCCAGGGTTAGGCTCTAACCCGGGTTACCAAACCCAGAGTTAAGCTCTAACCTGAGTTAGCAAACCCAGGGTTAAGCTCTAACCCGGGTTAGCAAACCTAGGGTTAGCGACAAGTAATCCCGGGTTAAAATCAGGTGAAAACACAAAAACATATTAGTCGTTTGTCGTTGTCCCTCACCCAACGTAGTATGCGTGCAACATGTACTTAGATGTGGCTTAGATTTCGACGTGTTCTCTCTTTCGTTTTATGCTTGCATTTTCCCTGTTCTTAGATCATGTTGCGTGTGTAAGTATCTCAGATATGTCGGAAGCTGGGGATTTAGCTGGTTCCCAAAAGAAACCGTTGTTTAGTGAAGTCAAAAAGACTGTCATAGCGCAGCTTTACGGACGGTTCTTTCTGTTCACATAAGCATACTGTACTCGGAATGAGGCGGTCGGATGATGTTGACATGCGTACCATCGATTGCTCCAACAATTCCCGGCAAATTTCCGATCTTGCACCAGTCTGCCTTGCACTTTGTCAGCTCTGCGTTTGTAGTCGGAAACTGGATGAATTTGTTGAGGCGTTGGGCTAAAGCAATGGAAACTCGACGGCCGCGGCGGCAAAGGGCAGGCTGACTGAGGCGACATGGATCGCCGGTGACGATTTGAAAGGAGCCAGTGGCACAGTAGTGCAGAGCAGAATACAACTCCCTCCAATAATGGAGGAACGGAAGTGCCCTTTCTTTAGGTATTTCGTAGTCAAATCATCGCGCAACTACTACATACTCAGTCAAGGAACAAAGCCCGATCAAATCGACATCGCTCAAATAGCTCCATAATTTACAGCACTCCACTTAAAATGAGGAAGAAATAAAACTGCAACAAGCAAACAAGCGCTAACCCAGGGTTTAACCCTGCTTTGTAGCAGGGTTACAAACCCAGGGTTAAATCTAACCCGGGTTAGAGTCAAACCCGGGTTAGAAGCTACTGCAGAATACGGGTTAGACTTAACCCAGGGTTAGAAATTTGCCTCGCTTTGAGAATACGGGTTAGACGTAACCCGGGTTTGCTAACCCAGGGTTTGAGTTAACCCTAGTTCCAGAATACGGCCCCAGGA